>MU223590.1:1747121-1813499 GCA_018584345.1 Thuja plicata
ATTTCCTTTCATAGATTAATCATGCATTGTTATCATTTAGATTAATTTATTTTCATGCATTGCAATCATATAGAGTAGATTTCATTTTCATGCATTTGAATCTCTCATTTCATGGTGTACTTGCATATGCACTAACTAGGTTAATCTGAGGGCCTTCATTTCAAACCTTTGCACTTCATGACTAGAGAGCTATGGATCGATATTTGAGGCCTCATTCTTGAGCAACCTTGGATGGAATGATTCATAGAAGTGTGTCAACATTTATGCACACACTATACATTTAATGTTTACTATATTAAATGTATTTTGTATTGAAGGCCGACTTAGTATTATTTGTAATATTCATACTAAAAGCTGAATTTGTAAAGTTGAGAGATATATATGTAAGATATTTTTGGTAAAGATTATGGAGATGTGTGCAATAACTATCTAGAAGGGAAGAAATGAAAATGGTAGAGCAGAGAATGGAAGAGCTATAAAGGAACTATCAAAGCATTTGTGATGCTTGTTTTGTTCATGACTGAGAGATTTTTGTAAACCAAATTACATTGTAAGGGTTGTTATTCCTCTAACAAGGAAATCTACTATGTAATATTCAGCTCCTAATAAGGCTAGGTCTCCGTATAGGCACATTATACTTTAGTACATGCTTGTGGGTATCATCCCCACTGGGGTTTTCCCTTGGCCAGGGTTTCCTCATAAACAAATCATGGTGTTATGAGTATTGTGTAATTTTCTTATGTTCTTTACTTTACTACAAATGTATGGTTAATGTTTATGTAATTGAATAATTAGTTTAAAGTGCTATTATACTGATTCACCCACCACCTCTCAATATAATCCAATCCTAACAATTGGTATCAGAGCTTTTGGCCTTTGGAGAGAAATCCTAACAGCTTGAGGGAGATCAAAATGGATTTAGACAGTTTGCAAGAGAATTTTGATGCTGCACTTGAAGACCTTGATAAAGCAAAAGCAGAGAATGGAGAATTGAGATTCAACATGCGTACAGCTGTGAAATTTATAAAGAAACTCAAATAATAGCTTAAGCTTTCCAGAATTCAAAGAGAAGACCTTATGGTCCAGATAAAAGAAGATTCAGATGAAGACAATTTAGATCAGGTGAAGCAACTAAAAGAAGAAATTGAGACTCTGAAACTTGAAAATAAATCTATGGCTAAATACGTATAGATGCAGAAGAATGCTAAGAAATAAATTGAAGAAACCTTAAATAGTGAATTGAATCAAATGAAGGATGAGGCTGAAAACTACAAGAACAAATACTTGGAATTGGAGAAATATAATCAGATTGTAAAAGGTGAACTTGTTGAAGCAAAGAAACACATTGAGAAAATTCACACCAACAGTAACTTGATTGATGAATAGCTAGACAAATAGAAACCTAAAGGCGATATGACTGGTATTGGCTTCAATGAAGTTGGATGTTCAAAGAATCAAGAAGAGAAATTAGATGAGAAGATTGATGCTGAGAAACCATCTATTGAAGAACCTAAAGAGAAGATCAGACCTTTCAGAGGTAGATGCTTTGGTTGTAACAAATTTGGACACATGAAAAGAGACTGCAGAGGTAATGCCCCTTTTAGAACTATTTCAAGTTACTTTTTAAACTGTAATGGATATGGGCACAATAATACTAAATGCAAAAGACCTAATCAATCTGGATATAAAAAAGACAATGGAAGAGAACCTACAATGAAACCTACATGCTACAAATGTAATAACATTGGGCACATTGTGAAGTACTGTAAGCTACAAGTTAATCAAGATTGAATACCTCCTATATGTTACAAATGCAATAATCCAAGACATATAGAAAATTTTTGTAGGTATAATAGAGTAGATAACAGAAGAAAACCACCTCCTATGAATTCATAAAAGAATGGAAATTATACTGACAAGAGTATTGCAGATGTGAAGAATGATTTTGAAAATTGTTTTAAGAAAGCAGAAGACAAAAATAAAGGCAAGATCTAGAAGATCAAAGGAAAAAGTGAGACTTCAGTTCAGGGAGAGTCAGTAGATGCTACTGAATCTTTGCCTGAAGGTAGCAAGACAGAATCGACCTAATTGGCCGATCATGGCCCTAGGGGGAGCATTGGATACAGACATCAAAATTTATCCTACCTTGAAAGTCATTGATTGAGCTCATGCGAGCTTATGTGTGAACTAAGTCGACATCATGGATCATATACCCAAGAGCGCACCATCCTCTGACTTGTATATTTTGTTCGCGAGATTTAGCAGCTAACTAGACAGTTTAAAGTGAAATTTATAACCTAACTTGTATGAAGCACCATTTGATAACCTATCTACTCACCATTTGACAAAGAGCAAGCTAAGGATATCAGAGAGCAGAAGCATTCAGACTATTCTATATTTTTCATGCATGATTGATTCGAGCATAACATTTGGATTTCTACAGAGAAAGGTATTTTACATCATCTAAGCTATGGATGCACCTATCATTTTTGATGTTGCTGATTGTCCTAGATACAAATTCAAGAAACATCTATATAAGTCTTGTGAAGAGGATCTGGAAGGAGCATTTTCACAAACCCCACATGGCGTATTGCATGTAGAAGACATTAGGGCTTACATACATTGTAAGTATGATACATTATGATTTCTAAAATACTCACCATACAAGTAAAACATCTTCTCGCATCATAAGTTCACACAATAGAAGAAAGATGGGGAACCTAGGAAGAAAATTCAGCAAAGGTAAAAGAGGAATAGTCTAGAGGACCAAGGAAAAGGAAAATTGCTAACCTTATTCATGACTACGACATACAAGCTGGACTGACAGAAGAGGAATTGAAAAAATTCAAGAGAAAAATGGAAGAGAGATCTCTTGGAGTATCAAGTGGAAGTACTAATTCCCCTATCATTCCTGAGGTAGTTATGGTAGATAGTCCACCTCCTCCAAAATAGAAAACAGAACAAGAAAATGTTATCACTCCTAGAGTCACAAGATCAAGCAAGCCTAAAGAGAAAAGCACAGTAGGAGAAGAGAAGAAAACAAAAAAACATATTTGGAAACCTGACACGAAGATGCTAGAGAAAAGAGCAATTAAACAAGGTAAATTGGTTTCAATTAATAAATACTTGATAGATATGAGGAATTAGACAAGCTGAAAATTGAAGATATTGTGATAGAGAATTTGCTTACCTTTAAGAAGAGCCTTCTAGAAATTGAAGGAAGTGTACCCAAAGATCTATATGAAAAATTGGAGAGCAGAAAACACTTGGCATAAATTTAGGATGATCAGATCAGAAATAAGGAAATTGATAACATGATGCCTGTGTTATCAGTACAATAGAGAGATATCTAATATTCAAAGAACTGAAACCTCTTTTGAGAATAAGGTTAGACTATTGAAGATAATGGGAAGGAGGTATGATGAAGTGATTGAGGAACTCAGAAGGTATTATAGAATATTCTAATGAGCTCTACTTTTGGAAATCCCTCACCTCCTAAAACAAATTCGCCCACACAAGTGGGAATGGGTGAAAGACCTAAGGTGACAGAGACCTCTACAGAGAAGAGAAAAGAAAAACCTCCACCACATTTCTATGTATCTAGTGTGGAAATGACCCTTGACCCCTCAAAATATGAGAAGGACCCTCTTGTGGGAAATTTGGACACCTCTGTTGCAGATGAAGTAGAACAGAAAGAGGAAATTGAATAGAAAAATGATGATGAATAGAAGATAGAACAACAAAGAGTTGAAAAGAAAGAAGCAAGCTAACCATCTATTTCATTGTTGGCAAGCACTGATGTAAATGTAGATAGCATGGATGAAGTTGAATTGGTAAGATGGCATTCACCGCATTAAACAAAGAAAAGGAAAGATCTAAACATAAAGGAGATAAGAAGATAAAATTAATCTCAAGAGCTATTGATACTGTGAATAAATTGGTTCCAGTGCCTATATTTTTCTAGCACAAAGATGACATTGAAAACTTGAATATTACACTTGATGAATTTGATGGGTATTATGAAAATTTGTCGAAGATTGTAGAAGATAAGGCTGAGAAGACATATTCAGAGAAGAAATTGACATAAGTCTACAAGTCCATCTCATGGGACTTCACCATTGGAAATTTTTTTTTGACAAATGCAAAGAACTGCATTGGACATGGGAGAAAACTGTTTGGCTATTGCATGAATCCGGTTAGGCACATTCAGAATGTTGAGTACATTGTCACCAAGGAGAGAGCAACTCTGAACAACTTGATGGATGGTTGTGAAACATCTTCACAATCCACAACAGAAATAGAAACATAAGTTACAAGGATATTGGCCAAGCTCAGTGTATTGGATAATGAGAAAGGGAGAGTATTAAATAGATTTAATTTGCTGAGGAGATTTATTACTCTGAAATTATCCATACTTGAAGCTCATCTCTCAGATTTAGAGAAGGTTGAAAATTCATTGACCAAAGGCTTTCCCAAAAAGTTGAAAGAAGCTAAAACTACATCATTTTCAATGAATGGTTTCATTCACATCAATCATATTTTGTTCAAGACACGGAGCACATAAGTTAAGATTTTGGAAGATTCTTTTTAGGATGTTCTTAAACTGGTAAGTATGAACTAAGAGCTATTGTTTTATATTCACCTTTGTCATTTTTGTCAAAGGGGGAGAAAATAAGGAAAAAAATCATGATGAAAAAGAGAAGGATAAAATTAAAAAAAAAAGATATATAAAAGAAAGAGAGAAAAATATGGAGAAGAGATAAGGAGAAGAAGAGACAGTTTTGTTTAGTTGGAACACTTAGATATTTTTTTGTTAAATGTTGCCATCAATGCCAAAGGGAGAGATTGTTGGCAAGTGATCTATTTGGGTAAATTTTATTCACTTTCTGGTTGTCATTTATGGCAACACATCTGGGTTTAAGATCAATTACTTTGAAGTTAAGTTTTACTGAATCATAAATTGACTAAGTATAGTAGTAGTGATACAGAAGTATTTTGGATCTCGAAGATAGAGATCGATGAATTAGGGAAAGAAACCTTAGAGGAAGATAGTATGGAGTATTTATGAGCTCCACCTAAGATCAATTTAGATTTGGTTAAGTCTACTATGAGTTATAAGGATTTGAAGACAGACAGACTGCAGAAGAACAATGATACAGAGTAGTTGGGCAACAACAAAGATTGAGGGAGTATGAATTGGACTCCAAGAAATCAAAGTTGTATTTTGGTTTTTGATAGTCTATACTTTAACTATACAAGAGGGCCAAATATGCATTTAATGTTTACTATATTAAATGTATTTTGTATTGAAGGCTGCCTTAGTATTATTTTTAATATTCATACTAAGAGCTGACTTTGTAAAGTTGAGAGATATATATGTAAGATCTTTTTGGTAAAGATTATGGAGACGTATGTAATAGTTATTTGGAAAAGCTATAAAGGAAATATCAAAGAATTTGTGATTCTTTTTTTTTTCATGACTGAGAAATAATTGTAAATAGAATTACATTGTAAGAGCTATAAGCTCATAAGCCCCTAACAGGGTGTTGTGAACCTTTAACAAGGTTGTTGTATCTCTAACAAGGAAATGTACTATGTAATATTCAGCTCCTAACAGGGCTAGGTCTCCTTACAGGAACATTATACTTTAGTACATGCTTATGGGTATCATCCCCACTTGGGTTTTCCCTTGGCTAGGCTTTCCTCGTAAACAAATCATAGTGTTATCAGTATTTTGTAATTTTCTTATGTTCTTTACTTTACTGCAAATGTATGGTTAATGTTTAAGTAATTGAAGAATTAGTTTAAAGTGCTATTGTATTGATTCACCCCCCCTCTCAGTATAATCCAATCCTAACAAAGAGTTGGATGAAGCAAATGAAAGAGGAGCTAGAAAAAATTGAGAAAAATCTAATTAGGGAACTTGTTCCCAGACTAGAAGACAAAGATGTTATTGAAACAAAGTGGGTGTTTCAGAAAAAAGTGGATGAGGATGGATGAGTTGTGAGAAACAAGGAAAGATTAGTCTGCAAAGGATATACTTAGAATAAGGGCATTAATTTTGAAGAAATTTTTATTACCTACATAGAAGTGGTTAGGGAATTCTTCACATTTGTAACATTCAAGGATTTTAAATTCTATTAGATGGATGTAAAATCAACATTTTTTAATGAAGACATAAAAGAAGAGGTTTACATTGAACAACCAAAAGGATTTGAGTTGTCAAATGATATGGATATCATTTGCAAATTGAAAAAGGCTTTGTATGAGTTGAAGCAAGCTCTTAGAGCTTGGTATAGAATACTTCATAAGTATTGGTTAGATCAAGACTCTCAGAAAGGATCCACTAACAACAAACTAAATTTCAAATTTGAATCAGACAAATCTTAGCAATTATGGTTTTTATGTATGACTTCATATTTGGAGGTGTATAGTCCTAAAAAGTTAGCACCCATAATTGGATTCTTTAGGACCTATTAGGCCCCATTTTGGCAATTTTGAGGTCAGAATGCCCATTTGTTACAAGTGTGGTTATTTTTGCACCAAAATATCGACCTGTCAATGCCCGATACAACCACTAGACTTATAGAATCCATAGGAGGCAGTTAGTCCCTTGCAACAAATCACGAGGGGAGAACTAACCATTTTTCTAGCAATCTTCCCCTCATTGTTACATGAGGGGATTTGAACCTGTGACCAATCTATGATACCACTTGTTAAAAGTGTGGTTTTCATTGCACCAAAAGATTGACCTGTCAATGCCTGATACAACCACTAGACTTATAGAGTCCATAAGAGGCAGTTAGTCCCTTGTCATAAATCTTGAGGGGAGCACTGACCATTTTTCTAGAACCGTTATGCTTGATCCCAACAACCTATATTTTCTCCATCCTCCTTCTTTACTCCTTCTCAGAATCCCCTAAAATTTTGGACTTATTTTCCAAGGAAAAACCTGGCATTAGTGACTTCTTCTTGGAATAGGTTGCCAATGGTATCCTCTTCTAGGCATTTGGGGTCCAAAATTTATGTGGATCCCAATGTCAATATGTTAACAAGATTTCTTGATTTTTGGTCAGCTTGGATCAAAGTTGAATCCCAAAATGAGGGAGTAAAGTATAAAAGGATCTCCCCTCTCTTCATTTTGCAATCAACATTCATATGAAACATTTTAGAAATCAAGCTATCAAGTTTTCAAAAGTAATTGAGGATTCAAGATTTGAAGGCAAGCATCCAATTCAATATCTCCAAGTCTCCAATTCTTCAAGATCATTCAAATCCAAGGAATTATTATTCAATTTATGCTAGTTTCTCTCCCATAATGGTGCTATAAAAAGGGTGAGCACTTCCCATGGGATTCATGAGAAGGGAATAACCACCTCCTATGGATTCTATAAGTCTAGTGGTTGAATCGGGCATTGACAGCTTAATATTTTGGTGCAACAACAATCACACTTGTAACAAGTGGTATCAAAGATTGGTCACAAGTTTTAATCCCCTCATGTAATGGTGGGGGGAGATTATTGGAAAAATGGTCAACACTCCCCTCGAGATTCGTGTCAATGAACTAACTACATCCTGTGATTATATAAGTGTATTAGTTATATCAGGCATTGATAGGTTGATATTTTGGTTCAATGACAATGCAAATTATAATAGATGGCCAAGTAGAGGAATTCTCAATTCAAGAAAGAAGATCCATTATTTCATCCCTTTTCTCTTGTTCTTTGCAAGTGGTTTTTAAGCATATCAAAATTCAAGATCAAGTAGTGGCAATCATAGATCCATGCATTTGTGAGGTAATCTATGATTGTGCATCACATTACAAGGTCAACTCTTTGGATTCCATACATGTTTAAGCATCTTCATGAATATGAGAAATTTCTACATTCATTTATGAGGGTTTATGCAAGGTAAATCAATAATTTGTCTTTTTACATACATTCCTTTATGTAATTTATTTCTATTTTCAAGGTTATTAATAAATAGGGGTTTGACCAAGGAAAAACCCTTTTCCCCACCTCTTCCCCCATTTTTTTGGGTAGGAATAGGTTGTGGAGCCATGTATTCAAGACTGAACAATGCAGGCATAGAGGAAGGATCTCAAAAAAATTTAGCTTATTTTACTTGGAACATAACGTCATTTACAACCTCTTCCTAGAAAAAAATGTCATTAGTGGCCTCTTCCTAGATCATTTTCTGCTCAAATTTGTCCCACAGGCTAATACCCAACTCTACTACTTAGATTCTCTACTTTCCACTTAATCTAAGTTTGTTTCTCTTTGTTTATTTATAGTTTTTTACACCATTAAATTTTTATCTAGAACACTTTATTTTCATCCATTTTATCATTCTCTTTTGTTCAATCAATTTCCATTTTAGTGAAGGACCATTTTCCCCAATTAGTGGTTATGTCTTTTTTGATCCTATTGGGGGCATCTTCCTTCTGAAATATATAATTGTGGAAAAGGTAGGTGATTTATCTACCCATTTACATTTCTTCCTCTTTCCCAACTCAACATTTTTGGTGATCCTGAATCGTAACATTGTTAGCAATAATAGTCCACCAACACAATTGAGGGGGGGAGGGTGAATCAATTGTGTGTCAAATAATTAGTATTTAAAATTAGAAACTAATTATTCAATGCAAATATGAACACATCAACATTAACACCATAACACAAGCAATTGTTGTTGAGGAAACCCTATTAAGGGAAAAACCCCAGTGGGAATTAGCTCCCACAAATAATGCACTGAAAGTATTGTATCTCTGTAAAAAAGATCTAGCCCTATTAGGAGCTGATTATTACATATAGTACATGGTCCCTATTAAAGGACTGACTCTATTAGGATTCAAGATAAATAAGAGGCTTACTACCCAAAAGAGAAGGTTAAATCCACCTTCTCGACTCACTGTCCAAATTACAGATATAGAAGTATACAATAAATAGTGAACTGAGTGATAGAAACTTGATTGCCTAACCATTTCCAATCAAGTTCATCACAATCACTATCTCTTCTCTACATCCAATAGACTTCATAATTACAATCACATAGCTTCCATGGCATACTTCCACACTACCTCATCAAGAAACAACTCTTCTTTATACAAGTTATAATAAGCAATTAGGTCGGCCATTTAGGAATTCCCCAATGCATAAATATTTACATAAACCCTTCCTAAGATACACATAGTACCTTAAACAAGCAAACATCAAATAAAAGCATCAATTACACTCCAAGATCCATAATCCATGCTCATCATCCTTCAAACATGTTACATCATTGTAGTCGGCCACAAATAGGTCTTTGCAAGATCACATGCCTTAGCTGACATCACCAAGAACCTAGTGACCCAAGAATCACAAATAAAATTCTTCAACATTTATTCTACCATGCTTCAAGATCGCATATCATAACATGTGCTCGCATCAAAATTATCCCAAAAATGCAGAGACCAACTCTGTCATAATCCTGTGTCACTACTCTGTAACTAGTTTTTACCAAAACAACTATGATTTATGCCAATAGTAATATCAAGACAAGTGATCTTAAATATAATATCTCTGCTCATCCCCTTATACAAATTCATGCTCACATGCTTTTAAAATCCATACACTTATGTGAGTTTTATATGCACCAGTGATAGCTAGTTTGTCTGGGACTTCTAAAGTATTCAACTAAAACATATGTTGACATCAATGAAAAAATATGAGTGTCAACACCTCTAACAGAAACATTTCCTACAATCTCCCCATTTTTCATTGATGGAAACATATGTTAAAATCCATCAACCCAAAAGTATCCTTCTCAATACAATATTTTCAATATCCTCTTCATAGCTCCCCCTAAAATAGTAGGGATTTTTCACTTGTATCTATCTCCCCCTTTGACATCAATGGAAAAGGGTTCCATAGCTCTTATCCTTCTTTGTCCATCTCACCTCCGCAAAATATATCTTTTTAAAATCTTCATGTCTGCAACAACCAGGTGCCTGATCACCCAAATGCATTCTATTGTGTTCGTGTGATCACTCCCCCTGAGGAGTGGATCCAAGCATCAATTCCAAGGAATGTTATAGCTCTGATAGCTACTATATTGATGCATTTATGCATCATTTAGTTCTCACAAGGACTAGAGTTTCTCACCCCAAGCATACCTTTGAGATACTCAAAGGCATCTTTTGACAAAGGTTTTTTGAATATATCTTCTATTTTCTCCTTTGTACCATTGTACTTTAATTTGACTTCCTTTTCTGCAACCTTGTCTCTCAAGAAGTGATATTTGATTGAAATGTGTTTGGTCTTTGAATGCATAACAATATTCTTTGACATGTTCATTGTGCTTGTATTATCACAATGTATTGGCTCATCAAAGGTTATCCCAGTGTCCTTTAGCATCTGCTTCATCCAAACAATCTGTGTACAATTTATAGAAACAACAACAAACTCTGATTCAGTAGTAGATTGAGCTATACAATCCTTCTTCTTACTTAACCAAGAAACCAACCACTTTCCAAGTAAAAATGCACCACCACTTGTGCTCTTTCTATCATCAACACTTCCTTCCCAATCAACATCAGTGTAAGCATGCAAAGTAAAATTATTAGAATTTTCATACAATAAACCATATTCTAGTGTTCCTTTCAGATATCTAAATATCCTCTTAACTACAGAAAGATGAGTCTCTTTAGGATCCTCTTGTAACCTTGCAACAATTCCAACTGCATTAGCAATGCCTGGTCTAGTGTGAGTTATATATTGTAAACCTCCAATCATGGATCTGACACTTTGAGATTCATCAGTAGTAGTAATCTTGTAAACAGTAATCATAGGCATTCCAATTGGTTTACAATCTTCCATTCTAAAAAATTTCAATAATTTCTTAAGATACTTGGTTTGAGAGATGAAAATACCATGCTTATTTTGATTAATTTGCAAACCAAGGAAGAACTTCATTTCACCAATCATATACATTTCAAATTCATTTTTCATTTCCCCAAAGAACTTCTTACTCATTTCATCATTACCTCCAAAAATAATGTCATCTACAAAGACTTCAACAATAAAGGTTCCATCTTCACTAGTTCTCAAATACAAATTACTGTTTGCGCTACCTTTTCTGAAACCAAGATGTAGTAAATACTTGTCTAACCAAGCATACTATGCTCTAGGTGCTTTTTTTAGTCCATAAAATGTTTTTTTAAACTTCCAAACTATGTCTTCATCATCTGTTAAGGCAAATCCATCAGGCTTCTCAATGTAGACTTCTTCCTCTAGATCTCCATTTAGAAATGCAAATTTCACATCCATCTGATATACCTTAAAGTCCTTATGTGCTTCATAAGAAAGGAACAATCTTACTTCTTAAGAAAGTAACAATCTTACTACTTCTAGTCTAGCAAGATGATAAAATGTTTCTTCAAATTATATGCCTTTTGTTGTGAATAGCCTTTACAAACCAATCTAGCCTTATTTCTTACAACCATACCTTCTTCATTCATTTTGTTTCTAAAAACCCATTTAGTCCCTATAACATTCTTATCCTTAGGTCTAGGAACCAATTCCCAAGTGTTATTTTTCTCTATCTGATTCAATTCTTCCTGCATTTCTTTAGTCAAAGATTCCTCTCTACTTGCCTCATCAGTAGTTTTTGGTTCTACTTGTTAAATTAAACAAATCTCATTTCTTATTCTAGAACTTGTCACCATTCCTTTATTTTCATCACCAATAATTTAATTCTCTAGATAGTTTTTCTTAACATACTTTGGTGTCTCTAGAGTTTCATTAGGATCATTCAAGCATACCTCAATTCCATTGTCAATATCAAGAGTTTCCTCTTGAATTGCAGTAATCTCCATGTTCTCTGTAATCTGATTACAATCATACATTCTTTCTCAAATCTGAAACCTCTCATTAATTCTTACATTAACACTTTCAACTATTTTCCTCAATCTTAGATTGAAGTACTTACAAGCCTTACTTTTATTGGAATAACCAAGGAAAATTTCTTCATCACTTCTAGCATCAAATTTTCCTCTCTCATCATCCCTTTTGATATAATATTTTCTACCAAATATTCTAAAGTATTTTACAGTAGGAGAATGACTAAGCCAAAGTTCATAGGGTGTCTTATTGGTGCCTTCTTTGATCTGAATTCTATTTAAAGTGTAGACTACAGTACCAAAAACTTCTCTCCAATGCACATGTGACACATTCCCTTCAAGAAACATAGTCCTAGAAGCATCTAATATAATTATGTTTCTTTGCTTTGCAAGCTCATTCTATTGTAGTGTCCTAGGAGTTGATGTTTGTCTATATATTCCATGCTCTTTGCAGTAGGTATTAAACACATCTGATGTAACCTATCCACCTCTATCTGACCTTAAACATTCTATCTTTAGACCTAATTCATTCTCAACTTTTGTTTTTAAAATCTTAAAATTATCAAAATATTCAGACTTCTCTATAAAACATAATACCCACATCACCCTAGAATAGTCATCAACAGAGAGTATAAAGTACCTTTCACCATAGTAAGATCTTGTTCTTGTAGGACCATAGAGATATTTATGTACCATAGTCAACTTCCCCTTTGCTAAGTAAGATTTTATTTGAAAACTGCTTCTAGTTTTTTCCCCATCACACATTCTCTACACATGGTGTTAGAAGGCTTCACAATTTTTGGTAAAACTTTGACTACATTCGTGATACTTTCTTTCACAATGTTATCAAAATTTATACGACAGAACCTTCTATGCCATAACCAATTGTCATCAACCTTCACAACAAAACAAGTAGCATCTATAGTATTCAACTCAAACACATTACCTCTTGACTTTGTACCTGGTGCAATCAAATCTCCTTTCTGTCTTCTAATAGTACATTTCCCATTATTGAACTTCAAATGATATCCCTTGTCTACAAGTTATCCAACACTCAACCAGTTGTGCTTGATTCCATCAACAAGCAAGGCGTCATCAGTATTAGTTTTACCATCAATAGAAATTGATCCTACTCCAATGATAAATTTAGGAGTGTTATCACCAAATCTGACTACACCAGCATCATATTTAATTAACTGAACAAACTTATTTTTATCACCAGTCACATGATTTGAACAACCACTATCTATGATCCATTCTTATTTCTTTGCAACATGTGAAACTAAGCCTCTTTCTTCATGAATAGGCTCATCATCTTTAATAGAAATAAATCCAATTTTATCATAATCTACACCATCATCATCAGAAACACCTTCACTAGCATAGTAACATTCCTTATCCTTAAAATAATTAGGTTTATAAAACTTAGCTTTATGGTTAGGAACCCTTGTAGGACATCTAGATGCAAAATGACCAATCTTATTACATGAAAAATACTTCAGGAGTAACTTTCCTTCAAATTTACCCTTAATTTAATAGGACTAATATGACCTATTAAGACCTAACATGTGACTAATAAGACCAATTATGACCTATGACTTGATCAAAAAAGACCTAATAGAACCTATTAAGACCAATTAAGACCTAATTGTTAGAGTAAAAATTTATTTTCATTTATTAATTAAATCATTATTGATTTAATTATTAAGTCACCTTTTTATCTCTAGTTCACTTAAGCTAAACTTTAGGCATGCAATAATTAATACTTTTATTAATTATTCATGCAACCTAGGTTTCTCCACCCTTCTTAGGGTTTTGATCTCCTTTATTAGGATTGATCACTTTGTAATTATCAATTCTTTTGTAATTCCCTCATTTTCTCTCTGAATGAATATTTTCATCATTCATATCTATGTGAGTTTTGTCTCCATTATTTTCCTTTGTGACAGGTATTTTGTTGGAGGTGATCTTGGCTTATAAATTCTTTGAATTCTAACATGGTATCAGAGCCTTGCTAGAGCAGTCCGCTCTTAGGTTTTTGAAGATTTTTTTGAGCGCTGAGGTTTTCAATTTTTTAGATTTGTTTATGTGCATTAGGAGGGGATTCTTTATTTGGAGCCCTTTGAGAACAAACAAAAATCATAGATGTGCTCAAAATGCCCCAAAACCCCCATTTCTATATAAGGCACATCATATTTGTGTTACTCCAAATGAGCTTTGAAGGTTTTCATTAGTATTCAAGCATTCAAACTAACAGTCGTAACAAACTAGTCTATATAATCACCGAGTGCAGAGTTAACCGAGTGTACTGATCATGTGTAGAGTTAACCAAGTGCAGTGATTACCGAGAAAATAGACTTTACCGAGAAACAATGTACACCGAGCACACAGTTTACACCTCGAGATACACAAGGAACACCAAGCACCAAGAGACAATATTTACAGAGTAAGCCAACAGTCACATAAAAGTTTGAATTGGGACATCAATCTATGTAACAAATTTTTTCCAAGCTGGATAACGGTTTACACAGATCAAGGAGAACATTAATTACAGATGCAAGCATTAATTATTTGTATCTCCTATGTTTAGATGATTAAGGTAAATTTTGTACACTATTGATCTTAGGTTTTCTAAGATATTGTAAAACCCTAATTAGGTCAAGAGGTTTTATATATGTAATGTTAAGATGTCATTTTGTAATGTATGATGCTCAAGTAATGATAAATTTTCCGCCATACTATGGACATCAGAGATCAGACAAGGGTTTTACGATAAGGACTACATTACAACATTCAGTTTTTAGAACAAAGGAAATGCTACCGAGAAGTACAGAAGGTATTATCGTTCACAGTAAGGTGATAAATTTTATTACACCTAAAGGATTTGTATCCATAATTTAAAGATTGTAATTTTTTCAGATCACACAACTTTGTTTATCTCTGACAATTGTAACAATCCTAAGATCTCCTAACAGATTAGACTTAATCATCTTTGTATAAATCTCTTAACATAGTGCACACATACATTGTGTTGCTTAATTCTCACACAAGGTAGATCTAATCAATCTTATTGTTCCTCCTAACAGGGTAAGATCACCAGAAGTGATCAAGCTTTGTAAGCTCTAACAAGCTACTTTATTACTGCAGTAGAGAAGCTTTGTGGGTCTCATCCCCACCATTGTTTTTACCTTCTAGTAGGGGTTTTATGCGATACCAAAATACTAGTTTCATGAGTACTTAAGTTTCATGTATGTTTTATTGTTTACATTACATGTTTGGTGAAAGGTATCTACTAAGTTGGTTATAACCGTATATATGATTACAAAGATTTGTTTGAAATATTTTAAGGGTATTGATTCACCCCTCCCCTCTTAGTACACACCTTCCTATTATTCCAACAATTGGTATCAGAGCTAGTTCTCTTGTTTAGAAATTTTAATCACTGCAGAGAAAAGTTCTTACAATGGAAAGGTATACGCTTGATAAAACTATTGAAAATCATAAGTTACAATTGCAGATCTACATTGAACAATACAAAGAAGCCAAGGATAAACTTAGGGAGATGTTGATTAAGAGAAAGGACATGGCACTTTGTTTTCATGAGACTGATTATCAGGAAGAAGAGATTCATGACCCATTTGATACATCTGGATCTGAATCTGGTAGCATATATGATGCATCTAAAGGAATCGTATCAAAGCTATCTGAGAGAAATCAAAAAATTACTAAAAAAGTGAAAGCACTACATATCGGCCAAGATACACAAATGGTTAGAATGGTTGAAGTCTTGAATGATGCAAAGAAATCTAAACAAGATAGTGATTAACTATAACTGATTGAATGTTTGAATATGTTAAGTTGATGATCACAGTGACATAGAAAGTATATGCTAGGCATTAAATCAGTTAATGTATTGTATTTTCATTGTTCTCAAATTGATACAATCTGTATGGTCATGGAAACATTTCTAAAGACTTCAAAGAACCGATGAATCAATGGCTATGCTATCAGTAATGCATAAAATTCAAGTATTCACAAAGTGACTATATACACCGATGGAGTGCACACCAACAGTTAGAGTAAAAGAGAAAAGTCAAAGTGTTACCCGATGAGAAAATGCACAGCATTACAGATGAGAAAAGTTACAGTGTTTCCAGATGAGAAAAGCATAGAGTAACTCGACAGACAGAATTACAACGTTGCCCAATGGAAAAAGATCCTAAAGTCAAATGAAGTCACACCGACGGAATAGTCAGTTATCATCGATGACTAACTGAAGTATTGACCCACAGAATAGAGAGTTCATAAATGACAAAATGCTTAGTTGTCAAGATCTAAAATTAGACTTAACTGATACTTATCATTGTTTTAATCGACAAGATAAAGCCAAAGATAAGTAAAATATTTAAAACTTTATTGTCCAGTTGGCAAGAAGATCTCTACAAGATAAAAATTGAGTTTTGCTTTAAATATAATTAGCGAGAATTGCAGATCATGCCAAGATCAAGAAATCTAAGAAAGGGTGAATCATGTCTATAAAGAAGACAACCTAATTCATTATGAGTTTGTGGTGAAGGAGAGTAAAAAGAGAATAGATGTTGAAGAGATTTTGAAGGAGAAGAAAGTCTTCAATTAGACCTGATCAACAAGCTGAGCAAAGAGCTAGATTCTGCAGACACTGACAAAGAGTTAAACAACATCACAGAGAAGAACAATGTGGAGAAAAGGTATTGAATTGATTATATTGATCAGAGAGGTAATGCACTTACAATATATCTGAAAATCTGCAATTCAAGTTGTATGTGTGAACAAATCCCTTTATTTTTTCAGTTTAACCATTGAAGCATCAAGTCTCTTAACCGAGCAGAACTTAAAATTATTTTGTAATTGAGACACATCTCAAGGAGTATCAAAAAGTTTGATCATAGAAAGTAGCATTGGATATGCCTGATACCTATTGACAGGCCAAGTGAGTGTTTGATCAAGGATGGTAGCATTAGATTCCAGATACTAAGTGACAAACTATCTTTTAAATCCTCTAACAAGGTCATACCTAATAGTGTGTTTGTAGCCTTTAACAGGGTTGGCTCTTAACTGATCTCACTTCAGAAGAGTGAAAATTTGGGGTACCGGTCCCACTGGTTTTTCCCTTAATAGGGTTTCCACATTAAAAATCCATGTGTTATGTGTTTATGTTTCATTACTTTACTGTTTTGCATTTCACATAATTTATTCTAGATTGATCGGTATACACTAGTTATTTATTTTGTTTTGGTAAATAGGAAGACTTCTTAACGGTAAACAAATAGAATAAGGTTTACAAAGAATTTTGACAATTACAAATTTAATATAAGTATTTCAAGGCATTCATCTTGTACGACTGAATATAACTAGAGGCTCAGAAGTGGTAATAAGTTTTAAAAGGTTGATTTAAGGATTAATTTTTGAGGCCACTGATTTACCCCCCCCCCCTCTTAGTTATTACTAACAATTGGTATCAGAGCTTGTGTGCTTAGAAGGAAGGTTTCAAGACCTAAGATAAAGATCACAAGATGAATAGACGAGATGTGCCCAAGTTGAACAAAGACAACTTTGCATCATGGAAAAGCAGAATAAGACTCCACTTATCAGGTATTGGAAATGATGTTACTCAATACTTAGATATTGAATATGTGTTGCCCACAGGATCACCCATAGTTGAAAAAATAAGAGAAAAGCATGAGAACAACTACATGGTGATAGAGCTTGCTTCCTCACTCTTTGATGCTAAATTTGAAGAAGTCAAAGCATGCACAACTACAAAGTAGATGTGGGACAAATTGATTCTTGTACATGGTGGTGATATAAATGTTTTGAGAGCCAAGGTAGAAAGCCTTAGAGGAAAGTTTGATGATCTCAGAATGAAAGAAGGTGAAAACATCACACAGTACAGTACAAGAATCAAAGAGATAGTCAATGATATCTAAGGAGTTGGAGGTGTACTAGATGAAGAGACATTGGTAAGTAAAATTCTAAGAACCTTACTGCCCACTTATGTTATTAGAGTATCTACCATACAAGAAATGATAGCAGTAGAAAATAGTAATGTTACTCTAGATAGTTTGATTGGAAGACTGATTTCATTTGAGATGAATAATTTTGATAATAGTGTCTTACCAATAGTAGAGTCTACATTCAAATAATCTTTGAGAATAAGTAAATCAATACATAAACACACTATGAGAAAAGATAGTGATAGTGAAAGTGAAGAAAAAGATCTTGATGAAATTGAAGCACTTATGGCTAGAAGAATGCAGAGAGGAAAAGGTAAATACAAAGGAAAATTACCACTTGTTTTTTTTAATTGTAAAGAGATTGGACACTTTTCTGCAAGATGTCCTAACAGAAGAAAAGATGACAGAAGTAATGACAGGTCATTTGAAAAGAAGTATGACAAAGGTGATTACAGAAGAAACTGACAATCAGAAAGAAGAGATGCCTGAGACTAAAAGGACAAAGGAAAGAAGGCCAGTTACCTATAAAAATGCAAAGATGAAGATACTGACACTGAATCTGATGAAGACATCAAGATGGTGTTTGTGGCAGTAAAAGATGATTCAGATGATGATGAAGAAAGGTATGTAGAAACTGCAATCATATCTAAAGTTAGCAAGAATGATGTCTGGATCATAGATAGTGGTTGCACTCACCATATGACCAGTGACAAACAAAATTTTGAGACTTTTGAATAGTATAATGGTGGTTCAGAAAGAATGGGTAATGACACACCTTGTCCAGTTGAAGGTAAAGGGACCATAATGTTAAATAACCTGATAAAATGTAAAAATGCTTATTGGGTGAAAGGATTGAATTATAATCTATTAAGTGTTTCTCAGTTAAATAATTTAGGTCACAGAGTAGCATTTAAAAATAAGAAGGCAAAGATCTTCAATAAATCAGGAAGTCTGATTGGTACTAGTGAAAAGACAAAAGGTAACTTATTCTATCTGAATGATACTGACACCACTTGCTTAATGGATGGAAACGAAGACATATGGTTGTGGAACAAAAGATTGTGGCATATGAACTTTGACAACATGATAAAGATAAGCAAAAAAATAAATGTAAGAGGCTTATCGACAATGATTAAGCTCGAAAATATCATGTGCAAAAACTGTAAAAAAGGTAACATGACAAAGTCTAGTTTCAAAAGAAAAACCCATACATCTGATGCCATTCTAGAATTAGTCCATATTGATCTATGTGGACCCATGAGAACAAAGAGTTATTATGGTGATAGATATTTTAATCTCTTTGTTGATGATTACTCTAGAATGATGACAGTTTTGTTTCTAAAAGATAAATCTGAAGCATTCAAGATGTTTAAATGGTACAAAGCAATGGTAGAAAAACAAAGTGGTAAAGAATTGAAATTCTTAAGATCAAATAGAGGAGGGGAATTTATTTTAGATGAATTCAATAACTTTTGTAATGAGCATGGAATCAAAAGATAGGTCTCTACACCGAGAACACCATAGCAAAATGGAATTGCTGAAAGAAGGAACATACCCATTATTGATTGTGCAAGGACATTGATGATAGAGAAAGGCATCACCCAAATCTTCTGGAGGGAAGCTTTCAGTACTCTTGTTTACACATTGAACATAGTACAATTAAAGAAAGACACCAAGAAGACACCTTATGAGCTATGGAATGGATACACACCCAATGTAAGTTACTTCAAAAATTTTGGTAGTCAATGATATATCTTAAAAGATGATAGAAAAATAAAACTTGACTCCAAAACTGATGAAGGAATATTTCTAGAGTATTCCACCAAGAGCAAGGCTTATAAATGTCTCATCCTCTAAAAAAATTGTTGAAAGTGCAAATGTAAAGATAGATGAATTTGCAGAGAAGAATAAAAAAGAAAGCACAAAAGAACCAGAGGACTACAATAGGTTTGTCTACAATGAAGAACCTGACACTCTGACTTCTCTATATAATACCTCTTATAGTTAAGGATTATGCATCCTTTCTACTAGGAACAATATATTGAACTCATTAAATTATTGACCAGGGAGTGTAAACTTGAAATGGTGACAACAAAATACATGCTCTAATCCATTCTAAAAGCCATCATTATAGTAAATGGGAAATACTTGAAATGAAACTAAACTAGGAACTAAAATATCAACAGCGTAATTTCAAGATAAAGGAATCTGCTTGGAATAGGAAGTTTAACTCTATGGTGCAGGAACAATAGACTAGATAACTACCTTTGCTACATGAACAACCATTAGTGCTATTACTAATGGTTTTAGGAGCAACAAAGTCCTACTTGCTTCAAATAAATTGCAACCTACTTATTCAAAATAACTTGCAACCTACTTAACTAAGAATTAGATTCACCTCTCATGTGGGCCCCCATGGAAGTGTGAATGAACAAGATCTCAGATACTAGAAGTTGAAACTCTCATTACTTATTCATAAAACATGGATTACAAAAGATGCAGAAAACAAGATTGTATTTTCTCTTTTCTAAATTACAATAGTATCTCTATCTCTATCGACGTGCTACTCAAAAGTTTAGCAGTCATCTTATTTAAAGGGAAACTACAACTTACAACTAAAATCTAGGATTACTCCATTCGATGAGGATTGTAATCAATACAAAATATCTCATAATAGAATATGGCAGTTATTCAATAAATTATCCCAAAATGTACCACATGATGGTTCTTAGATCCGCGCATGACATAAAATAGGAAATGGTATTGACCCAGCCTTCTCGCAAAGATCTGTTAATGACGCTTATCTTGGCTCACGTGCTCTTGAAAGGTTCAGTCTGAGGCCTATGGTGAAAGAACCCGACCTTGACTTCTTCAACGACACTCTACTGGATTCTAGAACTGCTCCACTGATTCTTGCAAAAAGGATTACCGCACACATACCATCTTCGACACATATATATTTTCATCACTAAAATTTAGAAGAAAGTAGTTCAACTTAATTAATGCTTTTTGTAAGACATAAGCTATAGGAAGGACACTACCCTTAGACATAGCATAGAAAAGGGAACCATTCATTTAGTTATTACTTCTTTATTTTATATAAGTTCCAAATGTCATACTTCCATAACCTTTTCACCATCTAACTTCCTACTTATGTCCATTTCTTACATATAATATATATATATATATAAAACATAAGTTCAAGTATCAACTGTAAGTAAACTTTATCACAAAGACAACAAAAATTGTTATCGAAGATGGCCATTAGATTGGCTCATCATTCCCCCCTACTGAGCTATTGCTGGCCTCCAACAATTTTGAATTTCTAGACCCGAGCTCGTACACTCAAGTCACTGGCATTTTTTACTCCTGATTCATTATACACATGGTCAAAGTATCCATGTGTTTTTCGCAGCCTTTCTCACCATTGTTCTTCCTGGGCTGTGCTATAATCCTCTGCCGATTCATTTACTGCCATCAACGACTGTAAGAATAGAGGTGGCTGGAACCTTAGTGGAATCCAATAATTCTGGAGTGTTCTACCCATGGATATATATCGTGGAACCCTTCGAGCAGCAAGGATTAAGTTCTGAGGGGAATGTGGTTCCCTGATTCTTAGATCATGTGACATTCCCATCCACCTTTGCCTACATGCTGAAATTGCATCATCAATACTCTGAACTGAATGTTGTTCCCAATATGAATATGCCTGCTCCCTAATTGGATTAACCTTTTGAGCTCCACTTGGATTTAGGGAAATAGAAATCCAATCAAGATAAGTCCTCCTGGAATCATGTACCTTAGGTCTAATCATTAATGGGATATCTATTTCTTTGTTCCTATATGGTAGAGCCTAATGTTCTCTGCTTATTTCATTTTGAACCTAGGACATTACTACCCTTAACTAAACATCCCCTATATACAAAAGAGAATTCCACTCATGATTATTAGGCACTGCAAAATTGTGCAAGTACAGCTCACATAGAAAATTTTTGATGGCTGTTGGGGCTGACTGGAACGCATCATACAATTCATTTGGAGTTGTTATGGAAGGATTCAATCCCTCTACAACCCTGGTCATCTAAAAATTGATAAATTTCTCTCTTAAAAACAACGTGTAAACTGGGGATGGCGACCGACATGCCATTGCCTAAGGAATTAGTTCAGTGATCTTTTGAATCCTTTCCTCCAACACTGCTACGTAATCTATTTTCTATTTAAGTTGATGAGCCTACTCATCAATGGTTCTCTGTAATTTTTCTTTTTCCAAACCCCACTGAGCCTTTTCCCATAGAAATTGCTGATATAAGTGTAACCCTGCAGCAACAGGGGTGGACAAATCTGCTAGTGGCATTGGTCCCTGATGAAGGATGTCAATCCATTCAGTGGGTATTTTAGGTACAGGTTCGGATGCCCTAGGCTGAGAAGATGTGGTATATGGTTGTTCTTCCTTATCTTGATGTGGAAAAACATTACCCTTACTTACAGCAAGAGTTTTGATTGAATTATTCTCTTGGCAAATTTCAGCTGTATTTGCAAACACATCTAGATTCTCCTTACTAACCTATCCTATTATGTTCCTAATCCCTTTCTGGTTAAGCACGGGGAACTCATCAGAAGGAAAACCCTCTGATTCATCTGAATCTTCTTCCATGGAATCCTCAAGGTTATCTTGCATCCTAGGGCTATTAACAAATCCTTCCTCGTTTTCTAATTCTTTATCACTTCCCACAAGAATATAAGCAACACTGGAAACATCCTTTTCTGCTTCAGGATCCTTCTCAGAAATATCACCTATTCCTTCAATTTCTATTGACTCCTATTTTATTGGCTCAGGGATAGGTTGGTCAATTTATTGGGAAGATTCAATTTCTATGGTATGAGTAGGTAGATCAACATTTTTGCTATAATTAGCGGTAAATTGAGGACTTTGCCTCACAGGGTTTGAATAGAACTTTGAGGGCTTGTGCGTTTCCTTTACTTAATGGCTATAAGGGTTTCTCTCATGCGCTCTTCTTTAGCTTTAGGTAGGGTTCCATCAGATGCACCATTCTCCTTTTCCCTACTAAATTGTGGTTTAGAATTTATTGCCTCTTCTTCTAGGGTTTTGCTTTTGGTTTCCTTAGGTGACTAGATTTCCTTAGTAGGAGAGGTATCAAGGGCAATAGTGAGTTTACCACATTTTCTTCTTTTCTTAGTGGCCACAGGAGTTTCTTTTATACAAGCCTTCCTTTTAGGCTAACTTGGGTTGGATGAGGAGGCTTTGGGATCAATTTTGGAGATAACCTTATGAACTCCCATTTCAAATTTTTCCCTTCTACCGACACCTTGGCCTTTAGGGCCTAATACCCTAGGTGCTAAATTATCCATTTGTAAAAATTCCTCCCATGTGCCTATGGACTATTTATTGAACTCTCTTTCTATGATAGTTTTAATTAAACAGTGATGCAACACAGCTTGAACTTTTCCTATTTGAACCATAGCAGCTTGTTTCTGAATAATATTGAACAAAAAAATAGGTAGACTCACTGGTTGATTGTCATGGTGTAGGGCACTCATAATTTTGAAACGTATCCCATGAAGGTACTTGTATCAGCCTTCGCAAGTGAAATATTGAATGACTAAGGTGGCTGATTGCATGTAATCTTCAGGTAGTGAGATTCTCAAAGTACCCTATTTCTTGTCAACATCTAGAGGAGGGCCACCATGAAGAGTAAACTATGCCCTAGCTGAATGCACATCAATATCCTTTGACCATTTTTCCCCTTCTTGTGGTAACTTTGTGACTTCTGCCACTATCTCCTCTGAGAATTCAACCTTCAACCCTTTTACTACTGCAAACCCTCCTCGTAACGTATTCATAAATTCATGAGCAATTTCCTCATCAAATCCATTGAGGCTCAGGAAGTAGTCCAACCATCCTCTTCTGTGGAATTTTTCACAACTGGCTGCTGATGCTAAAAGAACACTGCGATCAGTCAGTTCATGCCTTTGGAGATCCCCACCCATAGCTTCTACTGTCAAAATGCTCAAAGCTTTTGCAGAATTCATTTTACAAACTCAAAGCTTTTGTAGATTGATGGTGCGGAAATTTAGAGGTGAAAGAGTATTGAAGATCACTCATATCAAGAAGTAGAGCTTATTGGTTTTCATAATTTGTTCGCGCATGTTAAGGTATGTGCCACCCAAACATGTTGCATCTAAATCATTATTATTTTAACTCAACCCTTAATAACTTCAATTCATTGATAATTGATGACATAATCACAGGTTACGGACTCTTATTAAAACATTTATCTGCAGTCATGTGGGAAAGGTTTTGACAAGACAGGAAGTAAATATCATGAAGCACTGAAATGACTGAAATAATAAACAAACAATAAATGAACCTCCCCCCAACTAAGGTGAAGGCATGGGCCCCACCATGCCACGTATCACAAGAGAATTAAATTAAAGAACATTAAACTCCTAAATAAAGAAAATAAAAATAAAATATGTACAAGAGATCGTGCCACAAACCTGGAAAGGGCTGCAGGAAAAGCGGGGAATGACGAGATATGCTCGAATGGAGTGATATGACGAAATGGAAAAGATGGAAGAGAGAAAAATTTGAGGTGAGGTTTTTATTATGGAGAAGGTACTTTCGGGAAGAAATCATTTATGATGGAGTGAAGTGAACAGTATTCTCAAAGTGAAGAACGAATATAAGTGAGAGGTTCACATTCTTGCGCTACAAGAGCATCATGGATTTCAGTGCTCGTAAATTGCTGTAGGAACTCAAATTTGCTCTGGGGTTTATGGTACAGCTTGAGACGCTAGCCATTAACCAAAAAATTAAAGCGAATAGGGTCAATGGTCGACAACTGCACAGCACCATTGGAAAATACAGCTACAATTTCATAGGGTCCTAATCAGCGAGTTTGGAACTTACCAGGGGTGTGTTGATATCTGGAGTCGTACAAGAGAGCCCAATCACCAATGACAAATGTTTTGTCTTTTATAAACTTTTCATGCCAATGCTTGTGCTATTGTTGGACTAGCTCAGTGTTGGCCAGGGCAGACTTCCTCCATTCATCCAGATTATTCAAGGTGAGAACGCATTCCTACTGAGCTGTAGTGAGATCAAAGTTGAGCTCCAATGTTGTCTGCAATTTCTTATGTTCAAACTCAACAGACATCACGGTTGTTTTGCCATAGAATAATTGGAATGGGGTGAATCTTGTAGCAGACTTCCAAGTAGTGCGATAAGCCCATAGTGCTTCAGGAACCCTAGCTGTCGAATCCTTCTTATGAACAATGATGATTTTGGTAAGTATGGCCTCCAATTCACTGTTAGTGACTTCGACCTGACCATTGGCCTATGGATGGTAGGGAGATGAGTTAGCATGATGAATGTGGTATTCTTCCATTAGAGCTGCAATGAGGTTGGAAGTGAATTGTGCCCCTTGATTAGAGACGAGTTCCCTTGGAATGCCAAAGTGGGTAAAAATGGCTTCATACAAGAATTTAGCAACATTTTTGTCCCAAGGATGCTTCATACAAGAATTTAGCAACATTGTTGTCCCAAGACTTACCCTGAGAAGAAGGATCAATTGGACCCACAAAATCAATGCCCCACTTATCAAAGGGTGTGACCACCACCTATGGCTGCAGGGGCATCTCATCGGTCTTAGTAGGCCTCCCCATTTTCTGGCACCGATCACATTTCTTGGTGTACTGAGAGGCATCTTTTTGGAGAGTCGGCCAATAATACCCTATAGTTAGAATTTTGAAGGTCATCCTTTTGGCTGTAAAGTGGCCACTGCATGGCTCATCATGACATGCCTGAAGGATGTCATAAGTCTCATCCTCATGGATGCATCATCTCATAACTTGGTTTGGGCCAGTGTAAAACATGAAACCAACAATCCAAGAAAAGTTGAAACTTTTCTCAGCTAGCAGCCAGCGTTCCTTGGAAGAAAAATGGGCTGGAGTTCGACCAGTTGTGAGATAATTGGAAAGACCAGCATACCATGGATTGTGTGCTTGCAATAGGAACAAATGTTCATCCAAAAAACTATCATCGATGGTTGTAGGATCATCAGGAACGTGCAAGCGAGAGAGAAAGTCAGTCACAACATTGGCTTTCCCGGGCTTGTCGATGATTGTGATGTCAAATTCCTGCATGAGTAGTAACCAACGAGCCAATCTTCTAGAGATAGCTATTTTATTTATCAAGTACCAGATCGTAGAATGGTTAGTTTGGACAAAAATCTGGTAACCAGTAATATAATGCCTGAACTTGTTCAGAGCATAAATTACTGCAAGCATCTTTTTTTCTATCACTGTATAATTGAATTTGGCTCCCTGCAGATTCTTGCTGCTAAAATAAATGGCATGTTCAATTGCATCCTGTTGCTGGCCCAATACTACTCCGATAGCATAATCGGAAGCATCTGTATGAATATGAAAGGGAAAACCACAATTTGGTCCATGTAATATGGGTGCAATGGTTAGAACTTCCTTCAGCTATAGGAAAGCCTTATCACACTGAGAATTCCAAGTAAAATCAGAGTCCTTTTTTAACAGAATGTAGAGGGGAGCTGCAATTTGGCTAAAATCCTTAATAAACTATCTGTAATACCCAGCATGGCTGAGGAAACTCTGAACATCTTTCTACTTCTCTAGTGTGGTAAGAGTACTGATGACTGAAATCTTGGCGGGGTTGACCTAGATGCCATGTGAGGAAATAAAATATCCCAACATGACACCTTCCATCATCATAAAGCACTTCTCACTGTTGAGAGAGAGATTATAGTCTTGGCATCTTCGGAGGACCTTTTCCTGATTGTCCTTGGCTTCATTAAATGTGTTCCCATAGGTAGTGAAGTCATCCATGTAGATTTCCATACAATCAGAAGATATGTGTGAAAAGATACTGATGACAGCTCGCTGAAAAGTGGCAGGAGTGTTACATAAGCCAAAAGGGAGGACAAAATATGCAAAAGTTCCCCAAGGACAGGTGAAGGTAGTTTTCTCCTGATCCTCGGGGGCTATTTGAATTTGGTTGTAACCACTAAACCCATCCAAGAAGGAAAAATACTTCTTACCTGCTAGGTTGTCAAGGACTTGGTCTATGAATGGTAGTGGAAAATGGTCCTTTTTAGTGGCTATATTGAGCTCTTAGTAATCAACACAAATGTGCCATTTACCTCCTTTTTTGGGAACTATGACAAGGGGTGACCCCCATTGGCTTTCAGAATTTGGGTAGATAAACCTGACATTAAGTAGTTTTTGGAGCTCAATTTTGACTATATCCCTTAGGATAGGATTGACTCGTCGTTGGGGCTACCTGACAGGTTTACAATCTGGACTTATATAGATCTGATGGTTACAAAGTTTGGGATCTATTCCTTTCATGTTGGTGTAATCCCAGGAAAAATCCTGCTGGTTTACCTATAGCAGCTGGATAATATCTTTTTGACGTGGTGACGACAGTTTAGAGCTGATATTCAATTCTTTGCCAGGTCTAATTTCCATTTTGATGACCTTATCCATCATGACCAACTCAACAATTGGAGGTGAAGCCAGTTCATGGGGTAATAAGAGATAAAGATAGTTGGAGGTTAGTGAATATGGAGATGCATTGGGAGTGGTCAAAATAGTCTCTAATACATAGTATGATTGCGGACACAACTGGGAATCTATGCCATAGTTATTAGTGAGGATAGATGAAATTATCTCATCTTCTTCCCTAGAGGCTAGAAACGGCTCTCTTCCTATTACCGTTAGTTGCTAGATTGAGTTGGATTCGAGATTAAGTTCATCTAATTCTGGCCACATGGCATCCTTGTCCTACAACATGGGTTGAGCAGGGGAGTAGAGTGTCAAGTTTTTGGTGTTGACGCCATTAGAGATGGTCATCTTTCCTGACCGACAAGCTATGAAGGCATCCGCAGTGGCCAACCATGGTCATCCTAAAATCAGAGGGTACCCACCCATATTAGCTTTAGGGGATAGAATCACAAAGTCTATGGGATACTCCCAGGAATGTAGGGTGACTATCACATCTTCAATTACCCCATCAGGTTTAACAGTAGAACTATCAGCTAGTTGCAGAATGGTTGGTGTGTCTTGAAGACCAACAATGTTCAGATTGGATAGGACTTCTTTGGTCATAACATTTATAGACATACCTAAATCCACTAAGGCATTTGGAACTTGTATCCCTTGGATGGTAACTGTAACCACAAGACTTCCTGGATCGACGTACTTAGGTACAAAAAACTTGTCTAGCATAAGATCAGAGAGCTGGCCGACGACATGAATGGTCTTGGGATCCTTTTCCCTCCTTCTAGGTTGTTTGATGCAGGCCTCCCAAATAGCTTTAGTATAGGTAGGGACTTCCTTGATAGCATCTAGGAAAGGAATATTTACCGTTATATGCTTTAATTGGTCAAGTAAGTCTGCTACAACATGGTTTACTATGGGTTCAACTTGTTGAGCTAATCTCTAAGGAAATGGAGGCTCTTTGGCTACAGGAGCCAACACATCTTCATGGTCAACAGGAGGCTCCTCCACTTCGATTATGATAGGGGGTTATGGTGAAGGAAGGGTAGTTCCTAACTTGAGATGAATGTCATGCAAGGCATAGCACTACTGTTGAGCGGGCAGTTTGTTATTGGGGTTGGGATTAGGTTGTGCGGGTAGCTATGGTGGCTTAGGAGGATTATTAGCTACTGCAGGAGGAGGCATTAGAGCTTGTTACTATGGAGGGGGCATTATGGATTTCTGATTAGTCCATTGATTAGGTTGTTTCCACCCTTGCTGGGGCTGTTTCCAGCCGTGCTGGGGTTGTTGCCAGCTCTGTTGGGGTTGTTGTCAACCTTGCTGGTGCTGCTGCCAGGTTTGTTGGGGCTACTGCCAACCCTGTTGGGGTTGTTTCCAACCCTATTGGGGTTGGTTCCACCCCTGTTGAGGTTGTTGCTAATTATTATATCCTCCAAAATTATGGGGACCCAGATTTGGGAAACTCTGCCATGGATTAGTATTGCTAGGAATTTGAAGAGGATCTTAAGGCATACCTGGTCGTGGGGCCCATGGCCTGCATTGAGTGACATATAGCACCTCCCCGCTCTCATCGATAGCTTTGAACTCCATAGGCATCAGCTAGGACTCTACATTTTCAATGGTCTTTCATTTGCAGCTCCTCTTCTTCTCCCTGTAATGCAAGCAGTATTCTGCAAGCACAACATCAGCATCCTCCTCCTTCTTTTGAGCTTGCATCATATACAGCTGAGTAGCGACATTGTTAATGATGTCCTACTTGAAGTGCGATATGAGATTAGAAATTTCTATCTTGGATACCCCAAAGCCAATAGACTTGTGTGGTAGGTCTCAGATTCCTCTACCCTTCTTGATGGTGGCCTCAAACTAGTTCAAGCAGATATTTTTTATATCATCCCAATTTTTTTGTTTAACATCACCTCTAGCTATTAGGTCCAGAGCCTCAATGCTTCCTTCATTGACACCTTTAATGAAAAGGTGTTTCTGAGAGTCCTCATTCAATTGATGCTGAGTGTTATGCTATAGGTTGTACATGGACCTCGAGACATAATCTTCCAAGGTCTCATCCTCATCCTGAAGATGTCATCACCTTTCAAATCTCACCCTCGACAGTATTCTTTGTATTTGGAAAGAAACATGTTGCTCATGGCAGTCCAATCTGCTATGACATTAGCACCAAGGCCCATGAACCATCGTAGCGTGGATTCCTTTAGAGTAGATGGAAACAACTTGAACTTATGTGCATCAGTTGTATATTCGTAGCTCCTACAAAGGATGTCAAACTCAAAAAGGAAAGTCTCAGGGTCTTCGGTGATGAGGCCATTGAACTTGGGCAAGGCTTCAAAGGGTATGTTCTTCAAATTATGATTTACCTCCTGAGGTAGAATTGGGAAGGGAAAGGTTGGTTGAGCCATCCTTAGAGGAGGCCCTGGCGGGGGTAAGAGATCTTCTGGTTCAGAAAATAGTTCTTCTAATTGCAAGGATTCATTAGATGATAGTAAGTGATCAAATGCATTGGCAAATATGTTTTCAAATGGTTCTTCAACTTCTATGGGTGCAACTTGGGGTTCCTCAAGCTTAGAATGTAATAGATTAAATGGCTCGGCTTGATGATCTTGAGGAAGGAAATGCCCAAGATGATCTCTTCTTCTATGCATAAAAAGAAATGCTAAACTAGGCCTAAAATGACTCTAGGCTAGATTAGATTGACACCATCCCCGACAATGGTGCCAAAAATGACTGCTCTATATAATACCTCTTATAGTTAAGGATTATGAATCCTTTCTACTAGAAACAATATATTGAACTCATTAAATTATTGACCAGGGAGCGTAAACTTGAAATGGTGATAGCAAAGTACATGCTCTAATCCATTCTAAAAGCCATCATTATAGTAAATGCGAAATACTTGAAATGAAACTAAACTAGGAACTGAAATATCAACAGCATAATCTAAAGATAAAGGAATCTTCTTGGAATAGGAATTTTAACTCTATACTGCAGGAACAATAGACTAGCTAACTACCTTTGCTATAGGAAAAACCATTAGTGTTGTTACTAATGGCTGTAGGAGCAACAAAGTCCTACTTTCTTCAAATAACTTGCAACCTACTTATTCAAAACAACTTGCAACCTACTTAACTACGAATTAGATTCACCTCGCATGTGGGCCCCCGCAGAAGTGTGAAAGAACAAGATCTCAGATACTAGAAGTTGAAACTCTCATTACTTATTCATAAAACATGGATTACAAAAGATGCAGAAAACAAGATTGTATTTTCTTTTTTCTGAATTACAACAGTATCTCTATCTCTATCAACATGCTCCTCAAAATTTTAGCAGTCATCTTATTTAAAGGGAAACTACAACTTACAACTAAAATCTAGGATTACTCCATTCGATGAGGATTGTAATCAATACAAAATATATCATAACAGAATATGGCATTTATTCAATAAATTGTCCCAGGATGTAGCACACGATGGTTCTTAGATCCGCGCATGGCATAAAATAGGAAACTGTATTGACCCAGCCTTCCCGCGAAGATCTGTTAATGACGCTTATCTTGGCTCATGTGCTCTTCATAGGTTCAGTCTGAGGCCTATGGTAAAAGAACCCAACCTTGACTTCTTCAGCGACACTCTACTGGATTCTAATACTACTCCACTGATTCCTACAAAAAGGATTACCGCACACATACCATCTTTGACACATATATATATTTTCATCACTAAAATTTAGAAGAAAGTAGTTGAAATTAATTAATGCTCTTTGTAAGACATAAGCTACAGGAAGGACACTACCCTCAGACATAGCATAGAAAAGGGAACCATTCATTTAGTTATTACTTCTTTATTTTATATAAGTTCCAAATGTCATACTTCCATAACCTTTTCACCATCTAACTTCCTACTTATGTCCATTTCTTACATATAATATATATATAAAAAACATAAGTTCAAGTATCAACTGTAAGTAAACTTTATCACAAAGATAAAAAAAAGTGTTATCAAATATGGCCATTACATTGGCTCATCACACTCTACCCGAGCAACATTCTATAGCTCCCGAGCAACAGATCATTATACCCAAGCATTAGGCTACAAATACCGATAATAAGGAAATTGTTCAAGATGATGTACAAAATGATGGAGATTAGAATGAGGGACATGTTATCTCTTTTCCTTGTAGGAATCAATTAAAATAGCAATAAATGCCTGACCCTCTATTCCCAACTCAAATTCATACATGAACAAGGCTAATTAACAAGGATGAAAATCCTTCTACACTTTGGGCTCCACATACCCAGGTTGGTGTACCTACTTACAGACTCACTGAATGACAGAGAATCTCACAGTGGATTAAGGATATATAATCCTTCTTCTTTTTAGGTTCTCAGAACTAGGAAGGCTAACCTATTGATTCACTCTTCAAGGAATCACTAAAATGAATTCTACTGAATACAATTAGCTAGACATGGATTTGGTATAACAGAAATATAAAGACTTTCAATATTTGAATGATTGATTGATGAAGAAAACCACTAGACAAATCAAGACCAGTGCCTTATCTATTGGGAAATAGAGTCAAACACACATGCAATTCTAGAAAACCATAAATCTAAACTCACAAAACCCAAGTGAAATGCCTTACAAATCACCCTTTTCACTTCAAAACCTGGACATCAGATTCATATACAGATAATCAACTCTCAGATTTTGCCCCTGAGAATTACTCTCTCCTTGAAAGAGACTCAGAAACAATCTCACAGCTACCTTATAGCTAATGTATTAAAGTGCCTTACAAATCAATACATAAGAATCAAAGTCAAACATATAAAGACATCAGACAAGTTTTGAACAGGGATTTCCTTCATCCTTCTTTAAAATTCATCTACATAAAAACATTTGCAAAACAAAGAGACACAGAAAATAAGACTCAAGAGCCTGAATACTGCCCAGTAGTGTAAAATTTAACATCGTTGTTACAATGGAGAAAAAATCCAGATATAGGAGAAAGGAAAAACAACCCAGTCACCAACACCTATCTGTCCCTAGAAAATATCTACAACTACTCAAACTGAAAGTGAAAAAATTTGATTTTATTTTCCCTCAATTGGTCTACAAAATCCTCTTCTTCATTCCAAGACCTTTCCGGCAACATATAATACTCTATAGTTTGGATCAAATTTCCCCTCTAAAACTTTAATCCCAGTTTTCCTTCCTGTGCAAATATTCATTTAAAAGTTTGAAATATTTGCATTTGGAATAAATTATTTTTCAATAGTTGAACTATTGAAATGAGACAAATTAAACTTTAAAATTTCCCTTTTTCCAGATTTTGTCTCACTGTGACACTTGTCACCTAGGCTTACTGGCTTAGTGGTTAGATGGTGAGCATCTTTCCATTAAGCCATTAAGTCAGCCCTTGGATCCTTTTGAAGCTGCTCACCTTTTAATCCTTTGCCATTTGTGATGGATTTAATTAAATATTTCAATTAATTCATTATTACCTTAGGATGCACCAGAATGTGACACTTTTCACTTGGGCTTAATGGCTTAAAGGGTAAATAGTGAGCACCTTTCCCCTAAGCCATTAAGCCAACCTTTGATTCTTTTTCAACTTGCACACTAGTTAACCCACTTGTTGAAATGAATTAAAATTTAAAAATATCTTAAATCTGCACACCTCACCAGAATGCGCTAATTGTCACCCTCTGATTAGTCCACAGGTCCACTTGGCGCCATGTGTCAGTCTCTCATTGGTGCCTCTGAACTACATTTGACTTGCACCACTTGGCGCCAACTAGGCGCCATGTGGCATCCTTTGATTTGTTGATTGATCCACTAAGCACCACTTGTCACTTGTGCCACGTGGACCAATGGCTTAATGGCTTAAGCTTATCTTCCTTGCAACTTTCTCACTAAGCCATTAAGCCATTCATCGATTTTGGCCACCTCGAGATTCATGCCCAAACATGCAGCCTCTTATGCTTAGTCACTTGCCATGTCAACACTGCGGGTGCTGCAAAAATTTGGGCATCTTCTCCTCGGGCACAATTTTCGAGGCAAGCCCTCAGCTCCTGTGTGCGCGCGCCCATAGCCTCCTCTTTCTCTTCATATCTCTATCTGTATGGTTTTTCTTATAAACTCTTTTAAATTCCACTTCCTGCTCAATGTGGGATTAAGTTTCTCATCTTTTGAAAGCCTTCAGTATATTTTCATCCAAAACAATGTGGGCCCTGCCGCGCACTAATCCTTCTAGCCGACACACCATTCAAAGTTCCTATTGGCTTCACTTCATCTTATTGTTTGTGTTCTTTAGTATAAAAAGACCATAAAATCCCCAGACCCCACCAATGTGGGATTAAAACATTTCATGCATTTAAAAGAAAAACTCAACCTGCACAGGCTCTCCATAGCATGGGCTTTTCTCCAAATTAGCACAACATTGCATGGACTTTCTTATTACACATTTCACTTGCCTTGTAAATGGCTCCACATTGCGCTATGCAACCTTCATTAAATCCACAAATCCATTTTAGCACAGGCTAGGAGGACACTAGCAAGATTGTCGAACTTGGCTTTACACCTGCGAATTGCATTGCTTGAAATTTTATAAAGCCTTATCAACAAAACCATTTTGTGTGCATCCTGCAATCAATTCACATTTCATGAGATGGAATCTCTTTAAGGCATCCTATCAAACAGTTCGTGTGTCTTGTCTATACTTCCATGTTTTGTATTTGCAGGGGAGATGCCAACAACAGGCAGAGAAGATGCTGGCGAAGGCTATTGAATTTGGCTTTACATCAGCCAAATTGCATTTGGTGTTAAAGATTTAAAATAGCCATTCTAATGCACAGACATTATCTAGAAACCATGCGCAGGCAGCCCTCCAAAATCTATGCAGACTTCTACAATTTGTATAACATTGAACATGCTTGCTCACTTTGTCCTTTCTTTGCTGCTCCTCCCTTTGACTTTGCTAGATCATTTATTGGTTATGGGTCAGCCTAAACTGATATTGATGTTTATAGGTAAACTGGCTCCAGTACTCGAATGGGATAAGATGTTGTCTCTACTCCTGCTATAGCAGATTTTTTATTTTTTTTTGAATGCTCTGGTGGATATGGTTGGAAAACCTATGCGAGAAGCACTCATTGCAATCATAAGGGCCAGTCCACAATCTTGCCCATTTTCTATCACATTACTCTCACTACTCAATACATGATTCAAAAATTTGGTTTTAGTAGAGAAATTTCCATAACAGTCTCTGCAGGCCATGCTATTGCTCATATTATCCCTATCTTGAAGTGTAGAATTACATATTGTATGTAGAGTATTCAAATGTATTCCAAGGTTCTTGCCAATGCCATGAACGATCTCCTTGTTGCAAATACCAGCTCCAACTTTGCTAAACTTGTTAAAGGAGTAGTTTACAAGCTCCGGATGATTTTGGATTAAAGTGCTTTTACAAGCCAACATATCATCCCTGTCCAAGAAGATTGAACCCCCGCTATGGTTTGCTCTCACAGCCAATGCTTGAGAAAAGCTACATAAGCATCCATACATCACGGTTGTGTCACCAGGTTCCTCCAACATGTATAGGAAGTAGCAGTATCAGAGTTCAAGAAACTGGGTGAAGGCAAATATGGGTATAACGTGAAATTTAGCCCACAATTTTTTAAAACCATGCAAGTTGCGTATTGAACGTTGCACACAAACAACAAGTCCCTGAGATGCTAATTCAAGGATTGCCTCTCCTAAAAACCAATTTCATCTTCAAAAAATAAAAATTGATCATCCATGCAACCTGGATGATGAGGCATCGAACTGGCAGGCTTTAAATAACTCATTACAATTCTGCAAAACTTAACTCATTAATGGCATCTGGCCTTTGAGGTTTGCTTTAAAAAAATAACAAAATCAAGTAACCAAGACATGGCGCTGGGCACACATATTCCATGGTCAACATTCTTCCATACTGCAAAATGATGTCTGACGAAACCTAGCCAATCATGAGATTTTAATCACCCAAGTCGCCTCTTCACAACAATTTTGCAAATTGCCCTGTCCAATAACAATGAACTGCATTTGGTTTTGACTTTGAAAACAAGTCAAATGATCTCCTGAGGATCTGAGCTTTTGAACATTGGAAGTGTGCTATATGCAGAATATGGATCCAGAAGGGTGTCTCTTGAAAATCATCCAGTCACATTTGGCAGCCCCTCGAAAGTAGCCACTTGAAAATGCAGAAAATAGAAAACATGAGGAATAACTATTTTTGCAAATGAAAAGCATCTGGATAACTGAGCAAACAAAACCCTTAGGATCTAAAACCTTGCAAACTGGAAAGTAAATTTGGTCTACAATACAGGGAAACCATTTTTCTAATATGACCAATCATGATATTCGAGGTATAACCTCACAAATAGGGCCTCCGACCAAACTATGCAACTGATCTGCATCAAATTGTTAGAAACTGCAAATGGAATCAGATTGGAAAATTGGACAAACAGATTCATCATGACCTAAAAATAATTAGGATAGCACATTTCCATGCCTAGAATATAGGGGATCTTTCAATTATCCATTTGATTCAACCGGGTGTAAAATTGTAAGACCTCAAAGTAGGTCATTCAGAAATCTGCATTTGACAGTTTGGCACACTAATAGAAACTGCAAATGGAATGGGCATAGCAAACTGACCAAATGGACTTGTCATGACCTGAAGACGAAGGATTAAGAATTATTTGACCTCTTCAATGGAGTACAAAAGGAATCTTTTCAATTAGGTCACAAGATCAAAAGTTAAAGTCAGTCAAACAGGGCTACTCAGAATTTTGATCAATTACACAATGCATGACAACAACAAACTAGAAACTTTGAGGGGTTTGTAAAATAGTAAAAACATATCTAAATGACTTGGGATTTGAAACATAGGTTCTTTTATATGCATACTAAACATCCCCAAAGTGGCGGGTCATGAAACATTTCTGGGTGCAAGATATTCAATGGAAAACTAGGCAATAACTCAAAACAAGACATCACGAAATAACTCAAAACTTGAAATTAATGAACTAGGATGTCTTCATATGCCTAAACAAGAGTGATGAGTACTTGACACGCATGGAAAAATTCAGAATCTCATCTAGGAAAATAGGCTCAAAAAGCATTTATAGGGGGTCAAAATACAAAATTTTAACATGGTACTTCAAAAACCCTTACTGCTTTTTTCAATCCCAACAGTGGCTTTGACTGAGGATGCGTGCCCATGCGGGCATGAAGAGGACTTTAGAATCTCTTGGTATAGTAGACCATTCAAAACTTCAAATCAAACTTTCTCTTCACTTTCTCTCTCTTCTCTTTCCACTTCTCCAAAAACAGGGAACCTCTTTATTGAAAGGAAACACACCACACGAATGAAAGGGAAAGAAAACAACTATACAAACAAGAAGCTTATTTACAAAGGATCAAAGCCCCAAAATAAGATTTATCTCTTACCTCTATCAAACATATGATTTTCATCTCCAAACATCCAAGGTAAATTGAGGCTATTATATCCATTCACTTGATCAAAAGTGCTTCCCTGAATCTTCAACATGTCAAACAAAAAGTAATCAGCAAACTCACCTTCACTTGGAAAAACAAAAGCACTAAATCACTGCATATGTTGATCACTATGTGATATCACAACATCACATCCTTGAGTGACACTATCTTTCTGAAACAATAAACATTCCAGCTTACTCTCATGGCTAGAAACATGTTGATTCACTTCAATACATGCCTAAATATCAAAGATGAACCATAACCTCTGATTTTATACTTAGTTCACCATGAGAAGCTTCATTCATTTTCAAACTGTAATAATTTTCAAGATCAACATTGGAGGAAGATTGATAAGAGCGAAAGGAAGCTGAATCAGTCATTTCATCCTGGCTCCCATAGATATTCTTTTCATAATCTGATATATCATTCAGATCAGCTGAATTTTCAACCATGTCCTCATACAAAGGATTAGAAAATACATGGGAAACCTTTTCAAAATTAGGATAGCAATGCATTGGCTGATTCACATCTATTTCTTCATCAAAGAGTGAGTTAGAAACTCCATTAAACCCATCATCAATTTTTGAATCGTAAGCATCATCAAGGATGGAACATTCTGAATCAGCATCATTATGAGTTGAACAATCATCATTGCTATGAATTTGAGAAGAAGCACAACTATAGCTATCTTTTTTTAAAAGAAAATCCTCAATGATCTCATCAAAATAATCAGTTGTATGAAAAGTTGTTGGTGTTGGGACATCATATGCACATCCATTTTCAAAATTTGAAAATTCTTTATTCTTTTCTTCTACAAATTCCTCACAAATGCTTCCTTGGACATCCCCATTTAATGACATGGATTGAAAACAATCTTCCTTATTTGAAAAAAAGGATTGAAAATTTGTGGTTCGTGTCTTTTTGTGCAAGAAAATCATTGCAGCAACTTCTGTCTGCGTCATAGTCATTCTCTTGGTACTCATTAAAGTCTTCCTTAAGTTGAGACAAGAAGTCTGCATTATTGTGCTGAATAGAAGATATATCTACAGAATGAAAGGAAAAATTATTTACTAAAGATTCATCTTCATCAATCTGATATTCATCTACTTCATCATCAGCATAATAAGATTCAACACTATCATCAGAAGAACTAGATTCAGTACCATCTACACTTTCAAGTTCAGATTTCTCAATTTCATCAATGCATCTTTTAACACATTCAAATGCCTCTTCTTTAAGAAATGTTGACCAATCAAGCGATTCCGGCACACAAAGTTCTAGAAATAATTGCACCCACTCTAATTCTGGAAAGTCAATATCTGCTATAAGCTTATCAACTGCACTAGAAAACTTTTGATAAAATGAATATGCTGACTCCTTTTTCCTTTCTCCTACCCTTTCTCTCAAAATCAGTAGGGCTTTTTCTTGGATCTTTTGATTTATCAATAAAATATCCTTTTTTCTATCAACAATTTCAAGATCTTGCTTGTGAATTTCAGATCTATAAACATATCTCCCTCCATGAGAGTTGGAATTTCCATTTGAACTATTTATTCAACAATACATTCCATTCTTGAAAAAGATTTCTATCTGATTTCAAAACCATCATTTCTTTCATGAAACTATAGCATATTTCTGATTTTAATAACTGAAAATCTCAACTCAGAAATATGACAAAACTTTCAATCTCTTTCCCTTTTCTTAGTGACTCATTCACCTATGAACGGACTTTTCTTTTCAAAAAATAAGAGGATTACCTGGACAAAATTTGCAGCAGCTACTCTTTTTGCTTCTTGACTTGAAACATTGCAGATTTAGAGCCTTTTGTGTAGCTTCATCAGGTTCTTTTTTCGTAGAGTCACCATCTCCTTGCAGAGGAGAACTTTCAAACAGAAAAATCTATTTGCCAAATTCTTTTCAATTCTAGGTTCATTCTAACCAGCAAAGTCACACCAACATTTTCTTCCTTTCATTGCGAATAAAAATGCTTCCAAGCTATTCACACACAGAGATCTGAACAAATTTTAGATTCTTTTTCTTGAGACTATTTCTCCTATTTAGATTCAGATATCGATCTTAAACATCTTTTTCTTGAACATCTTAAACTTGTTGATCTTAAACATCAAATAATAGCTGATAATAACAAATTACACTGGCACAAAAAAACTAGGATTCTTCAAATTCAAACAGAGTCGCCACCCATAACATGTATGGGATTAAGATTCAGAATCTGGTCCAGAAATGAAACAACAAAAGATTAGCTCCTATGAGCTTTTAACATCCACTTCTCTCACAGATTATAATTTCTTGGGTATTTTGATTTTTAACTTTTAACACCAGAGATTTACTGATTTCTTTAACAAGATTTTCTCATTGCTATCCTTAGCAGAGTCGCCAATTTTTTATCTCTTTTTCTTGTAGGAATCAATTAAAACAAAAATAAATACCTGTCCCTCTATCCCAACTCAGATTCATACATGAACAAGGATAATTAACAAGGATTAAAATCCTTCTACACTTTGGGCTCCACATATCCAGGCGGGTGTACCTACTTATAGACTCACTGAATGACATATAATCTCACAGTGGATTAAGGATTTATAATCCTTCTTTTTAGGTTCTCAGAACTAGGAAGGCTAACCTATTGATTCACTCTTCAAGGAATCACTAAAATGAATTGTACTAAATACAATTAGCTAGACATGGATTTGGTATAACAGAAATATAAAGACTTTCAATATTTGAATGATTGATTGATGAAGAAAACCACTAGACAAATCAAGACCAATGCCTTATCTATTGGGCAATAGAGTCAAACATACATGCAATTCCAGAAAAGCATAAATCCAAACTCACAAAACCCAAGTGAAATACCTTACAAATCACCCTTTTCACTTCAAAACCTGGACATCAGATTCATATACAGACAATCAACTCTCAGATTTTTCCCCTGAGAATTACTCTCTCCTTGAAAGAGACTCAAAAACAATCTCACAGCTACCTTATAGCTAATGTATTAAAGTGCCTTACAAATCAATACATAAGAATCAAAGTAAAACATATGAAGACATCAGACAAGTTTTGAACAGGGATTTCCTTCATCCTTCATTAAAAATTCATATGGATATACACATTTGCAAAACAAAGAGACACAGAAAATAAGAATCAAGAGCCTGAATATTGCCCAGCAGTGTAAAATTTAACATCCTTGTTAAAATGGAAAAAAAACAGATATAGGAGAAAGGAAAAATAACCCAGTCATCGACACCTGTCTGTCCCAAGAAAATATCTGCAACTGCTCAAACTGAAACTGCAAAAATCCGATTTGATTTTCCCTCAATTGGTCTACAAAATCCTCTTCTTCATTCTGACACCTTTCCGACAACATATAATACTTTATAGTTTGGATCAAATTTGCCCTCTCAAACTTTAATCCCAGTTTGCCTTCCCGTGCAGATTTTCATTTAAAAGTTTGAAATATTTGCATTTGGAATAAATTATTTTTCAATAGTTGAACTATTGAAATGAGACAAATTAAACTTTAAAATTTCCCTTTTTCCAGATTTTGTCTCATTGTGACATTTGTCACCTAGGCTTAATGGCTTAGTGGTTAGATGGTGAGAATCTTTCCATTAAGCCATTAAGTCGGCCCTTGGATGCTTTTGAAGTTGCTCACCTTTTAATCCTTTTCCTTTTGTAATGGATTTAATTAAATATTTCAATTAATTCATTATTTCCTCAGGATGCACCAGAATGTGACACTTGTTGCTTGGGATTAATGGCTTAAAGGGTAGATAGTGAGCATCTTTCCCCTAAGCCATTAAGCCAACATTTGATTCTTTTTCAACTTGCACACTAGTTAACCCACTTGTTGAAATGAATTAAAATTTAAAAATATCTTAAATCTGCACACCTCACCAGAATGCATGAAGTGTCACCCTCTGATTGGTCCGCAGGTCCACTTGGTGCCACATGTTGGCCTCTCATTGGTGACTTTGAACTGCATTTGACTTGCGCCACTTGGCACCATGTGGCATCCTTTGATTTGGTGACTGATCCACTAGGCGCCACTTGTCACTTGTGCCACATGAACCAATGGCTTAAGCTTATCTTCCTTGCAACTTTCTCACTAAGCCATTAAGTCATTCATCGATCTTGGCCACCTCGAGATTCATGCCCAAACATGCAGCCTCTTATGCCCAGTCACTTGCCATGTCAACACTGTGGATCCCACCAAAATTTGAGCGTCTTCTCCTCAGGCATAGTTTTTGAGGTGAGCCCTCAGCTTCTGCGTGCGCGCGCCCATAGCCTCCTCTTTCTCTTCATATCTCTATCTGTATGGTTTTGCTTATAAACTCTTTGAAATCCCACTTCCTGCTCAATGTGGGATTAAGTTTCTCAACTTTTGAAAGCCTTTAGTATATTTTCATCCAAAACAATGTGGGCCCCGCCGCGCACTAATCCTTCTAGCTGATGCACCATTCAAAGATCCTCTTGGCTTTACTTCATCTTATTGTCTAAGTGCTTTAGTATAAAAAGACCATAAAATCCCTAGACCCCACTAATGTGGGATTAAAACATTTCATGCATTTAAAAGAAAAACTCAACCTGCACAGGCTCTCCATAGCACGGGCTTTTCTCCAAATTAGCACAGGACTGCGAGGACTTTCTTCTTACACATTTCACTTGCCTTGTAAATGCCTCCACATTGCACTGCGCAATATTCATTAAATCCACAAATCCATTTTAGCACGGGCTAGGAGGATGCTAGCAAGGTTTTCAAACTTGGCTTTACACCTGTGAATTGCATTGCTTGAAAGTTTCTAAAGCCTTATCAACAAATCCATTTTGTGCGCATCCTGCAATCAATTCACATTTCATGAGATGGCATCTCTTTAAGGCATCTTGTCAAAAAGTTCGTGTGTCTTGTCTATACTTCCATGTTTTGTATTTGCAGGGAGGATGCCAACAACAGGCAGGGAAGATGCTGCCGAAGGTTGTTGAATTTGGCTTTACATCAGCCAAATTGCATTTGGTGTTAAAGATTTAAAATAGCCATTCTAATGCGTAGGCATTATCTGGAAACCATGCGCAGGCAGCCCTCCAAAATCTACGCAGACTTTTACAATTTGTATTACATTGAACGTGCTTGCTAACTTTGTCCTTTCTTAGCAGCTCCTCCCTTTGACTTTGCTAGATCATTTATTGGTTATGGGTCAGCCTAAACTGATACTAATGTTTGTAGGTAAACTGGCTTCAGTACTCAAACTGGCTAAGATGTTGTCTCTACTGCTGCTATAGCAAATTGATTTTTTTTTTTGAACACTCTGGTGGATATGGTTGGAAAACTTGTGTGAGAAGAACTCATTGCAATCATAAGGGCCAGTCCACAATCTTGCCCATTCTCTGTCACATTACTCTCACTACTCAATACATGATTCAAAAATCTGGTTTTAGCAGAGAAATTTCCATAACAGTCTCCTTGTTGCAAATACCAGCTCCAACTTTGCTAAACTTGTTAAAGGTGTAGTTTACAAGCTCCAGATGATTTTGGATTAAAGTGCTTTTACAAGCCAACATCTCATCCTTATACAAGAATATTGAACCCCCACTATGGTTTGCTCTCACAGCCAATGCTTGAGAAAAAGCTACCTAAGCATCCATACAACACGCTTGTGTCACCAGGTTCCTCCAACGTATATAGGAAGTAGCTGTATCAAAGTTCAAGCAACTGGGCAAAGGCGAATATGGGTATAATGTGAAATTTAGCCCACAATTTTTTAAAACCATGTAAGTTGCATATCGAACTTTGCACACAAATAATAAGTCCCTGAGACGCTGATTTGAGGATTGCCTCTCCTGAAAACCAATTTCATCTTCGACAAATAAAACTTGATCATCCGTGCAACCTGGACGATGAGGCATCAAACTGGTAGGTTTTAAATAACTCATTACAATTCTGCAAAACTTAACTCATTAATGGCATCTAGCCTCTGAGGTTTGCTTTGAAAAATTGACAAAATCCAGTAACCGGGACATGGTGCTGGGCACACATGTTCCATGGTTGACATTCTTCCATATTGCAAAATGACGTCTGAAGAAACCCAGCCAGTCACTAGATTTTAATCACCCAAGTCGCCTCTTTACAACAATTCTGCAAATTACCCTGTCCAATAACAATGAACTGCATTTGGTTTCGACTTTTAAAACAAGTCAAATGATCTCCTGAGGATCCAAGCTTCTGAACATTGGAAGTGTGCTATATGGAGAATACCGATCTAGAAGGGCACCTCTTGAAAATCATCTAATCACATTTGGCAGCCCCTCGAAAGTAGCCGCTTGAAAATGCAGAAAACAGAAAACATGAGGAATAACTATTTCTGCAAATGAAAAGCATCTTGATAACTGAGCAAACAAAACCCTCAGGATCTGAAACCTTGCAAACTGGAAAGTAAATTTGGTCTACAATGTAGGGAAACCATTTTCTTGATATGAACAATCATGGTATTCAAGATATAACCTCACAAACAGGGCCTCCAACCAAAATGTGCAACTGATCTGCATCAAATTGTTAGAAACTGCAAACGGAATCAGATTGGCAAATTGGACAAACAGATTCATCATGACCTGAAAATCATCAGGATGGCACATTTCTATGCCTAGAATACATGGGAGCTTTCAATTATCCATTTCATTCTACCGGGTGTAAAATTGTAAGACCTCAAAGTAGGTCATTCAGAAATCTGCATTTGACAGTTTTGCACACTGATAGAAACTGCAAATGGAATGGGCTTAGCAAACTGACCAAATGGACTTGTCGTGACCTGAAGATGAAGGATTAAGATTTATTTGACCTCTACAATGGATTAAAAAAGGAACCTTTTTAATTAGGTCACAAGGTCAAAAGTTACAGTCAGTCAAACATGGCTACTCTGAATTCTAATCAATTACACAATGCATGACAACAACAAACTAGCAACTTTGAGGGGTTTGAAAACTAGTCAAAACATATCTAAATGACTTGGGATTTGAAACATAGGTTCTTTGATATGCATACTAAACATCCCCAAAGTGGTGGGTCATGAAACATTTCTGGGTGCAAGATATTCAAAGGCAAACTAGGCCTGTTACAACAGATTGACACTAAGGCACAAATGCAGATTTTGACAAGTGCTCAAAACAAGACATCACGAAATAGTTCAAAACTTGAAATTAATGAACTGGGATGTCTTCATATGCCTAAAAAAGAGTGATGAGTACTTGAAATGCATGGAAAACTTCAGAATATCATCTAGGAAAATAGGCTCAAAAAGCATTTATAAGGGGTCAAAATGCAAAATTTTAACATGGTACTTCAAAAACCCTTACTGCTTTTTTCAGTCCCAAGAGAACACAATGATGATCAAGATGATAGACAAAGATCTGAACCTGTACTTTCAAAATATGTCATAAGGAACCATCCACAAAACCAAATCATTGGGAACAAGATTGCTGGTATGAGAACCAGAAGTCTCTAAACACAAAATGTCTTATTTGTGATTTTGAGCCAAAACCTTTCAATGTTGCACTTGATAATATTGAATGGATTAGTGTTATGAATGAGGAGATTGTACAGATTGAGAAAAACAATACATGGACACTTGTGCTGAGACTAGATGACAAGAATGTCATCGGTACAAAATGGATATTCAGGAATAAACTTAATGAGAATGGAGAAGTCACTAGAAATAAAGAAAGACTAGTATGAAAGGGGTATGCACAAGAAGAAGGAATTGATGATGGAGAGACCTTTGCAACCGTTTCTAGGCTAGAAGGAGTAATAATATTACTTTCTTATGTTGCATGTAAAGGATTCAAGGTATACCAAATGGATGTCAAGTTTGCATTCCTAAATGGAATACTTGAAGAAGAGGTATACATTGAGCAACCATAAGGGTTTGTTGATCCAAATAGGATGAACATGGTATGTAGATTACACAAAGCCTTGTATGGATTGAAAGAAGCACCCCAAGGTTGGTATGAAAGACTTCATTCCTATCTCATAAGTATTGGATTTGTAAGAACTAGTGAAAACAATAATCTTTATTTGAAGGAAGATACTGATGCTAACATTTTGATTGTTGAGATATTTGTTGATGACATCATATTTGGAGGCAATGATATGCTATGCAAATTATTTTCAAATGAAATGAGAAAAGAGCTTGAGATGTCTATGTTTGGAGAGATCAAGTTCTTTCTTGGTCCACAGATCATGCAACAAGATGAAGGTATTTTCATTACACAATCCAAATACATCAAGGAAGTACTGAAAATTTTCAAGATGGAAGATTCTAAACTAGTTGGAACACTGATGGCAACTGTATGTAAGCTAGCAAAGGAGGACAAGTCATCAGAGGTAAATCAAAATTTGTATAGATCAATGATTGGAAAACTCACGTATGTTGTACATACTAGACCAAATATTGCACATGCAGTAGGAATAGCTCCAAGATTTTTTTCTAATCCCAGGGAATCAGATATGACTGTTGTGAAAAGAATCCTAATATATCTAAATAATACCAAGGAATATGGTTTATGGTATAGAAGAGAAGGAAAATTTGAACTTAAGGTCTTTACCGATGCTGATTGGGTTGGAAATATTGATGATCAAAAGAGCACAACTGGAGGAGCATTCTTTATGGGTGACAGACTTGTCACATGGATCAACAAGAAGCAAGGATGCATCTCTCAGTCTTCTGTAGAAGCAAAGTATGTTGTTGCTGCTACAAACTACTCAAATATAGAATGGATCAAATAATTACTGGAAGGTATGCATATGAAAATTCTTGAACCAGTAATTATCTATTGTGATAATACCAGTGCAATAAACATTTCCAAGAATCCAGTCATGCATGCTAAAACAAATCATATTTCCATCAAAGTATCATTATTTGAAAGAACAAGTTCAAACAAAGGAGGTGATACTTGAGTATGTGCAATCAAAGGAACAATCAGCCGATATCTCCACCAAGCCGCTTTCCAAGGATGCATTTGAGTACTTGAGAAAAAGACCAGGGATCAAACCCTTGTCTACTGGTCAATAAAATTATTAGAAGGCTGCATCAGCCTATATATTATTAGAATATCATTCATATTGATGCAATAAAAGAGATGGAATTCAAAGATAGAATCTATACATAGCAAGGTATTTATCTACTCCGAGCACCAGAGTTATTGTATTGCTGATGGATTGGGAAATTCAAGGATTATATTATTGATAGAAAGGATTTGTTTGGCATTACTATCAAAAATATTTATTTAGCATTGCTATCAAAGAGAGAGATTATATCCATTATCAAATCATCCATAACATCATCCATGGAAGAGATTATCACTTAGGGAAATATTATATCCATCACATTTATCCAAAGGGAGAGTACATACAAAGGGAATGAATTGCTACAGAGATATCAAAAGAAAAGAGAATAGTGAAAGGGAGAGAGTTTGACACAGAAGAAGAACACATCACATTAGAGGAAGAAAGATTCTACATCTATCTAGTAAGGGATTGAAGACAGAGAGAAAGCTACAAGAATCAAATCTAAGCTATAAGAGCTTACCGAGGACTAGATATTTGTAGCGGTTATAGTACATAAGATTGGTAGTTTGATGAAATTCAACTGTTATATTTCATATTGTATTAGCAATAACATAGTGTGATAATGTAGTATATTAACATCAATGCCAAAGGGAGAGATTGATGAGCTATAACTGATTGAATGTTTGAAGATGTTATGTTGATGATCACAGTGACATAGAAAGTTTATGCAAGGCATTAAATCAGTTAATGCATTGTATTTTCATTGATGTCAACTTGATATAATTTGTATGGTCATGGACACATTGCTAAAGACTTCAAAGAACTGATGAATCAAAGGCTATGCTATCAGTAATGCATATAAGTCAAGTATTCACAAAGTGATTGTATACACCGATGGAGTGCACACCGACGGTCAAAGTAAAAGAGAAAAGTCACAGTGTTACCTGATGAGCGAATGCACAACATTACCGATGAGAAAAGTTACAATGTTTCCCAACGAGAAAAGCACAGAGTAACCCAAAAAATAGAATTACAGTGTTTCCCAGCGGACGGAGATGTCAAAGTCAACTGAAGTCACACTGAAGAAATAGTCAGTTATCACCGATGACTAACTGAAGTATTGACCGATAGAACAAAGAGTTCAGAAATGACAAAATGCTTAGCTGTGAAGAGCTAAAAATAGACTTAACTGATACTTATAATTATTTTAATCGATAAGATAAATTTCAAGATAAGTAATAGATTTAAAGCTGCATTGTTCACTTGGCAAGAAGATCTCAACAAGATAAAACTGGAGTTTTTCTTTAAATCTAATTTGTGATAACTTTGGATCACGCCAAGATCAAGAAAGACAAGAAATGGTGAATCATGTCTATAAAGAAGAAAACCTAATTCATTACAAGTGTGTGGTGAAGGAGAGTGAAAAGATAATAGATGCTGAAGAGATTCTGAAGGACAAGAAAGTCTTCATTTTGACCTAATTAACAAGCTAAGGAAAGAGCTAGATTCTGCAGACACTGATGAACAGTGAAACAACATCACAGAGTAGAATAGTGTGGAGCAAAGGTATTGAATTGATTATATTGATCAGAGAGGTAATGCACTTACAATAGATCTAGAAATCTACAATTCAAGTTGTATGTGTGAAAAAATCACTTTGTTGTTTTATTTTAATCATTGAAGCATCAAGTCTCTTAACCGAGCAGGACTTAAAAGTCTTTTGTAATTGAGATACATCCAAAGGAGTATCAAAAAGTTTGATCATAGAAATTAGAATTGGATATGCCCAATACGTATTGACAGGCCAAGTGAGTGTTTGATCAAGGATGGTAGCATTACATGCCAGATACTAAGTGACAAACTATCTTTTAAATCCTCTAACAGGGTCACACCTAATAGTGTGTTTGTACCCTTTAACAGGGTTGGCTCTTAACTGAGCTCACTTTAGAAGAGTGAAAATTTGGGGTACCGATCCCAGTAGTTTTTTCCTTAATAGGGTTTCCACGTTAAAAATCCATGTGTTATGTGTTTATGTTTCATTACTTTACAGTTTTGCATTTCACATAAGTTATTCTGGATTGATCGGTATACACTACTTATTTACTGTGTTTCAGTAAATAGAAAGACTGCTTATCGGTAAACATACAGAAGAAGGTTTACAGAGCATTCTGACAAGTAGAAATTTAATATAATTATTTCAAGCCATTCATCTTGTAGGACTGAATATAACTAGAGGATCAAAAGTGGTAATAAGTTTTAAAAGGTTGATTTAAGGATTAATTTTTGAGGCCACTGATTCACCCTCCACCTCTCAGTTATTAATAACAAATAGAAACATGGTTGTTGATGACAGAAGAAAAATGACTGAAAAGTTACAAGAAAAAAAATCTGAGATAATGAGACTTACTGAACATTACTTTGAGATCACCAATCAAGTGGTTTGTATGAGTCACGAGGCCAACCGAGTGAATATTGAGCTTTCTATAAAATTAGAAGACATTGGTGTATTGAAAGAAGAGAATAAAAAATGAGAAATGAATTGAAGATTTTATAACAACATAATGAGGTGATTAAGAGGTCTGAAGATAGAACTAAGAGAATAGATGAATTTATGAACAATCAAAGAAGACTAAACAACAATACCATATTAGGGTATACCGAGAAAGGAGAATCATGAAATCAAGATGGAAAAAAGAATGTATACTCAAATCCGAAGCATAAGAAACCCTCATTCTATCACTGTTGAAAACTAGGCCACAAATCAAACATTTGCAAGAGCAAAGAAAAAGGTATTTATAGAAAATCTCCTAAATTCAATGGAAATTTCTATAAATATAGTAAGCATGGACATCAAGCACATTAATGTAGATCTGAGCTGAAAAAACCATAGAAGAAACCCTACATGGACAAATATTGTCAAACTTGCAACATGTATGGTCACACATCACAAGCGTGCATGACTAATACAAAGAAAATCTAGAAACTCAAAGGAGAAGAAAAGGTAAATTAACAGAGAAGACAAGGTAATGCTTATGCTTGGGATTATAAATTTTGGGCTAGTTGCACAATAAGTGGTAAATATAGACATATAGAAGCTAACTATATGAGACAATGGAGAATGAAGTCTAGAAATTGGTCAAACTCTGGTATGGCATTCTCACACTGTCATAAGGTTGGTCACTTAAGTAGAGATTGTGTAGAAATAATAAATACTTATGGAAATGAGAATACAATCGAAGAAATTGTGAGGATCAGAAATCAAATGTGGAGGAGAGCATCAAATGATAATATTGGGCCAAGAACAACAGTCAGTGACACCTCATCCGATGGATTAGGTGATTCCACCACCTCCACCTAAGCAATACAAGCAGGTGGAACTATGTTTTGCAAAGCTATATCTTACATTAGTTCCTATATTCATTGTACAAATTCCAAATTAGCATGAATTAAGATGCACTATGATATTATATTTTTGATTACTTTGATCTAGTTGTGTCGGTTAATTTGTACCGAGTTAGTAATTCCAGTCGGTGAACATGTGAGAGACAACCGAGTTGCTAAGGAAACCAAGCACTTGTTATACTCACCAAGCTGAAGTATTGTTACTATTAACCGAGTGAATTGTTTGTTTATCGAGTGCTTTGTAATGAGATTTTATTGCGCCGACTAAAATTATTTGGTATAAATTCAAGGGAGGTGAACTCATTTGTTCACACAGTGATCATAGAGTAGAGCAGAGAAATTGAAACCAAATACACAACAAATCACTTTGAAGGATTTTACAAAGATTCTAAGCACATTTCAATCAGTTAAAGGTTAGAACTTGTACGCATTTTCACTTATCAAGTTACTTTGAGATCTTTTGTGGAAGCCCTAATTCAAAATAAATGACGTCCTCATCATGAACCATGAAGGAAAAGATGGATAAAGATTAAAAGGTGATTCTTGTTAAGAATTCTACATGCACTAAACCCCATTACAAGATAAATCAATAGGTTGCAACTCAACCTGATGACAAAGGCGTGTTCTTTGTGATACTGCCTAGGGTTCTACTGGTTCATGATGTATGAGCTTACATTCATTACAAGATTAGTGAGATAGGGGATTTTGAACTAATATCGACATATTAGTCACTTTGCACTGATGGGAAACTAAAGATGATCACAAACACTTGGAAGTCAAAGGGTTAACCAATGTCCTACATTTCCTGAAGGAGTTCAAAACCGAATGGATCTGCATTGTATTGAGCCAAGTTCATGATGGAAAGGTTTGGCTGGATGAACCAAAGAAGATAAGAAAAGATAAAATACATGCAATAACCGAGTATCCTACATCAGATAAATCAAAATCCCTAAGGTACCCACCTAGAACCAAGATTGAAAAACTAACAAGATCCGAGTGGGATTGTAGAGGTCTACAGATCAACACCATCGGTGATCCTAAACTTAGGTTTATTGCGTGTGTTATTTCATACAAGATATTCCAGTTGATTAGACCTAACAATGTTGCATGTGGAGTTGTTGATATTGCATACAAGATTCTGAAGAAGGGTTTACAACTTGAAGAAAATATGAGAACAATCCGATCAGCATGATCTAACACTTGTAAGTTTGGTTCTCTACTACTATGTACATTTTTCTATCTGCAAAATGTTTTCCCTCTGTTAGTAACGTGAAATGGAAGACAAACTGGCTGATTACACTGCAAATCCATGACTTCATTACAATTCTAGGCACAAACTTTGAACCAATTATGAATGACTATATTGCAAAGTTCAAAGAAAGAATGGAGAAAAGAACAAGGATACCAATACCTTTGGTAGAGAAGTATAAGGATGAAATTTGTTTTGTAGTTGACACAGACACTACACTCATCAAGGTATTGCAACCAAGGACAACATGGCTAGCTCTGATGGATTATGAACAAGATATTGATTTAGCTTTTGAAGCTATAGAAAATTTACTCAATGAACCAGTTGACAAATCTACCATGAGATTTGGCACATATGAAGAAGTTAAGACCCGAATATCAATTGGAATTCAAGTTGAAAAGATGGGTAGGAAAAATACTAAGATTGTAAAGACCTTGGAAATAAAATTTTCTATCACTGATGAAGAACTGGATAAATCAGTTGATGATACTAAGGAGCAAACTACAGTCGATGAAGATGAAGAACAAGAACAAGATGTTGATGCCACCAAGTCCGATGAAGCACAAGTAGAGGCACCTAAGGAAAAGAAGGGAAAATGCATAAAGACTGAGTCTCCACCAAGGAAAATATTAGGATCAGTGATAGTAGATTCACCACCTTTGAAGAAAGGAGTTGCAAAGATTACAAGGCCATCATCGAAATACACTTATCAAACAAGGAAACCAAAGACTACTACACCGAGACAAAGAAATAAGTATGTAAGGAATAAATAGTATAAGGATGATTTTGATGAGAATACTGATCAATTTAAGGTTGTGTACAAAAAATTACCAAATACTATTAATGAAATTGCAGAAGCAATCAGAACAACCGGAAGGTTAGGACATCCTAATATACACGCTTATGCAGTTCTGACTACTAAGAATTAGAATAAATTGGAAGAAGCTATCATAGGTATGATGATTACTTTCAAAAAGGTCCCTGTTGAATTTTATACTTACATTCCACAAGAATTACATGATAAAATCTCAGCCAGATGGACATATGCACTTAACACCGAGAAATAGATGAGAGAGGCAGCTCTCACTCTAATTAAGGTTGATTGCACTATAGAAGAGATTGATGATATAATGCAATAGTATGCAAAGAAATTTCCTAAGAAATAAAGAACACTGAATATACTTCAAGGGAATTTGAAGGAAGTTGGTGAACAGAGCACCAGGATTTGGAATCAATCTGCTGAATCCAACCAAGGAAACCAAGGACATTGCATCTACAGTCGATACCGAGGGACATCGACTGAGCACAAAACCAATAAATTTTGATGATGAAAATATTGATAATGTATTGGACGGTATTCCTGAATTGTTAATTAATCTAGGTCATGCAAAGATGACAATAGAAGATATAACTGAAGGTGATCTTGATGACAAGGAAAAAGAAGATGAAATAATAATCAGAGCCACTGAGACCTTAGATGAACAAGATACAACAAAGGTCACCTGAGCAATGGTACTAGGTAATGTTCCCATTTTGGTACAAGCTATTGATATAGAAAGTGAAGCACAAAAGAAGACACTCAAGAAAATCACAGATACAAATGAAGACAAGGGTGATACACAAGGTAAAGAGATTGAGCATAGTGGAGAAAAGACACAAGGTTATGCACCTAAAGATACCACTAATGTGGCAGACAAAGGTGAAGGTAACATAGAGACGACGGTAGACACTCCTATCACTGGCACCATGTTAGGTACCGAGGCACCTTCACAAGGCATCACACCTATCGAGCCATCAAAGAAAGACACCAAGCAAAAGGATCAAGTATCACTATCTCTAACTCTATCTCCTACATCAAGTGTGCAAGGGAAGAAGAAGAAGAAGAAGAAGAAGAAGAAGGATGTAGTAACATTAAATGAAATCATAGAAATCCATGACTATGATCCAAGGAAACTTGATCCAGAAATATAGGAAATATGGAGAGTTATGCACCTGAAAAGAAGTTCAAGATAAGTAGAGGCAAGAACATAAAAATGCACAGGTTCTAGAGGTAGAAAAGAGATTCTACAACAAGTTTTTCCCGATGTGAACATCAAAGAATCAACCCCCATTATTGATCAACTTGCACTTCTCACCGAGGAAATAAATAGTCCAGACATTGATTTTGAGCATAAGTTAGAAGAGAGAGAGAGAGAGAGAGAGAGAGAGAGAGAGAGAGAGAGAGAGAGAAGAAATGAACATTCAGTGCAAGGTTATTGAGAAGATCAGCCAAGTAGTGGCAGTAAACAAGGTAACTCTATCAGAATTTGTAACAGGATTAGAAACTATTATTACTAAAGCTGTTACAATTCTGCAGAAATTATGCACTTTAGATCACTTCACTACTAAGCTTAGTGAAAAGATGAAGAAATTAGATGAAGATCTAAAAGCTAGTGCAAATAGTCTTTCAACCAAGAAACGTGCATTGTAGATGCATTACACCAAGGTTCTACAAACACAGCAATTGAGACTAGATTTGAAGAAGGAAGAGGAAAAAAATAAGAGATCAGGTAACCAAGCTACAAGCTATCTTACTACCACATTTAGGTATGATGCAAAAGCATGTGACAATGACAAATAACTGAACCTAGAGAAACTAACCCTTGAGCATTTCAAGGACGAATGGGAGAAGTTATTGGAGAATCTCTAGAAGACCCATCCTAACATTTTTGACAAGTTGTAAGTTTATTCTTTTTGTCATTAAATTCAAAAAAGGGGGAAACATATGTATATAGGGGGAAACATATGTATACAAGTTTTTGATACTAATGCCAAAGGGGGAGAATGTTACTCCAAATGAGCTTTGAAGGTTGTCATTAGTATTCAAGCAACCTAATTGACAATTGGTAATAGAGTCACAGATAGACTAGTCAGTATGATCACCGAGTGCAGAGTTAACTGAGTGCACTGATCATGCACAGAGTTAACCAATTGCTATGATCACCGAGCAGACAGACTTTACTGAGCAGCAGTGTACACCGAGAAATTTTTTTACATTGAGATACACAAGGAACACCGAGCACCGAGAGACAGCATTACTGAGTTAACCAGCAGTCACATAAAAGTTTGAATTGACACATCAATCTAGGTAACAAATTTTTTCCAAACTAGATAACAGTTTACACAAATCGAGGAGAACATTTATTATGGATGCAAGCATTAATTGTTTATATCTCCTATGTTTAGATGATCAAGGTAAATTTTGTACACTGTTGATCTTAGGTTTTCTAAGATTTTGTAAAAGCCTAATTAGGTCAAGAGGTTTTATATATGTAATGTTAAGATTTCATTTTGTAATGTATGATGATTAAGTAATGATCAATTAGCCACCATACTATAGACATCAAAGATCAGACAAGGGTTTTAGGACAAGGACTACATTGCAGTATTCAGTTTTCAGAATAGAGGAAAGTCTATCGAGAAGTACAGAAGCTATTGTCATTCATAGTAAGGTGATAAATTTCATTGCACTTAAAGGATCTGTATCCAAAATATAGAGATTGTAATTTGTTCAGATCACACAACTTTGTTACTCTCTGATAATTGTAACAATCCTAAAATAACCTAACAGAGTAGACTTAACTGTCTTTGTATAAATCTCTTAATAGAGTGTACATATACATTATGTTTCCAAATCCTCACATGAGGTAGATCTAATCGATATTATTGTTACTCTTAACAGTGTAAGATCACCAGAAGTGATCAATCTTTGTAAGCTCTAACAGGCTACTTTATTACTATAGTAGTGAAGCTTTGTGGGTCTTATCCCCACCGCAGTTTTTACCTTCTAACAGGGGTTTTCTACGATACCAAAATACTAGTATCATGTATTTTTTATTGTTTACATTACATGAATTTACATTTCAGTAGTGACATTACATGTTTGGTGAAATTTATCTACTCAGTCGGTTATAATTGTATATTTGATTACAAAGATTTGTTTGAAATTTTTTAAGAGTACTGATTCACCCCTCCCCTCTCAGTACACACCTTTCTATTATTCCAAAAATTTGGACAAATTTTCCATCTGAGGCAACTTTTTTTTGCACATGCCCATTTTATGGGCACACAAATTGAGGCAATTTCATAAAAAATTAAAAAAAAAATTTGGATGGCCCTACTTGGGCTGAGCCTAGAGCTCGGAGCTCGGTAAGCCAAGCCCAGAGCTCATCGCTGAGCTCATTCAACACCACCCACAACCACCCTAATACACTACCACGCAAGCTCTACTCAGCCTAATTCTGCCACCTAGTGCGCCACCAGACTGCCGCCAACGCGCCACCACCGTATGGGGGAGTCACTAGAGAGAAACTAGGGCTCTTTTTCTTTCCCTTTTAGGGGTATTGTTTTTTTTTGCTCATAAGTTGAGAAAACGGAGACATTTTTTGGAAAATGAGATATCGCCAAAAAGATGGTTCTAAGCCTAACCAGATTTTCTAGGTTTGGTTTTCTGATTTTTCCATGTTGCAGGATTTTTTTGCTAGTCAAAATCAAGGTTCCATTTTGCACTCTAGTCGCCATATCTTGCTCCTCTGGACTCTATTTTTTGACTTCCACATGGTGTCAGAAAGCTAGTTTAATTCTCCTTCTTCTTGTATGGGTCTCATTACCAGAATCTACTCTAGGTATATTTTATTCAATTTTTTGCATTTTTGTATTCTGGTGGATATCTTGGATGTTTTAGGTCCTGGGCTCATTTTATGTGCATGGGATGACTCCTTTTTAGTTGTTACATATGTTTCTATATCTTTCACTCATTCCTAGATATTGTATACATCTTTTTCTGTAGCATTTCTTTTTTGCAAATGCACTGAGATAAAGTGTCATCTTGCATGCTTGGGATCCCGCACATTTTGTGCCTGATTGTACTTGCACTATATTATAAAGTGTCATGGGGGGTTTTCTATACCTTTTTCAAGTGAGTGTTCCTTCCATGATATTAGCCTCATGTGTGGCATGTGACTGATCATCCTTGACATCATCCTTTATTTGTGCTTATATGTTCTTCATCATGCAGTGTTTCTTGGCAGTCTGACTCAGTGTATTTCCTTTTGGTTCTATATGCTTCGTTGGTTTGATGAATTTATTCTATGTATTCAGTAATTATTCCTATATACTAGGCGGATGCAGTGGTTGGTACCTATGCATTTCGGTGAGATGGATCATTTACCATATGGACACTCTTCTTTCATTCCTATTTTGGAGGCTTCAGACTTGGTTTTTTTTCCATCTATGTCTTTGAGTTTTGATGTTTTCCTTGTTTTCCATCCTGATTCGATTAATGTCATTTGAGGGCACTCATACAAATTATAACAGTTCTTTGACAGTTTTTGCAACTTCATGCTTTAGAGGTGTTCTACATGTTCTTCTTTTGATCATCTTTTCAAACTTTTGTTTTTTTACCATTTGTATCTTTGAGTTCCAATGTTTTCCCTATTTTCCATCCTAATTCTAGCAATATCATTTTAGGGCACTCATGCAGATTACAATCTTCTCTAGCTGATCTTTGTTCCTATTTTTTGGGACATTCTCTAGTTTGGAGGCTTCTTCAGTCCTTCACTAGGCTTAATCTCTTTTTGGAGTAGATTTTTTCCCATGGTGGTTTTCTCTATTTCTCCTCTTTAGAAATATTTTTTGTTCTTGGGTACCTGATCAGGCCTTGTTGTCGGGATGCATTTCCTAGTTTCAGTAGTTGTTTCTAGGTTTTTAGCTTCTCCCTAAGTTTATCTTAAGGGGTGGGGGATGTTAGAGTAAAAATTTATTTTCACTTATTAATTAAATCATTATTTATTTAATTATTAAGTCACATTTTCACTTATTAATTAAATCATTATAGATTTAATTATTAAGTTACATTTTTATCTCTAGTTCACTTAAGCTAAACTTTAGGCATGCAATAATTAATTCTTTTATTAGTTATTCATGAAACCTAGGTTTCTACACCCTTCTTAGGGTTTTGATCTCCTTTATTAGGATTGATAACTTTGTAATTATCAATTCTTTTGTAATTCCCTCATTTTCTCTCTCTGAATGAATATTGTCATCTTTCAGATCTATGTGAGTTCTGTCTCTATTCTTTGCCTTTGCGAGAGGTATTTTTCTATATGTGATCTTGGCTTATGAATTCTTTGAATTCTAACACTAATAAGACCTAATAGGACCCTTAAGACCCAATAAGACCACTTAATACTTAATAGGACCCCTTAAGACCAATTAAGACCTAACATGTGACTAATAATCTACCTAATAAGACCAATAAGACCTAATACCTAACCTATAAGACCTAATAGGAAGTTAATAAGACTTAATAGGACTAATTAGACCTAATAGGACTTATTAAGATCAATTAGGACTAATTAAGACCCTTAACACCTAATAGGATCACTTAAGACCCCTTAAGACTTAATAGGACCTATTAAGACCTAACATGTAACTAATAAGACCAATTAGGACCTATTACGTGATCAATTAAGACCTAATAGGACCTATTAAAACCAATTAAGACCTAATAGGACCCTTAAGACCCAATAGGACCACTGAAGACCTAATAAGACCCCTTAAGACAAATTAAGACCTAACATGTGACTAATAATATACCTAATAGGACCAATAAGACTTAATGCCTAACCTAAAAGACCTAATAAGACCTAATAGGAAGTTAATAAGACCTAACGAGACTTATTTAAATTAATTAGGACCAATTAAGACCCTTAACACCTAATAGGACCACTTAAGACCCCTTAAGACGTAATTAGACTAATATGACCTATTAAGACCAATTAAGACCTAACATGTTACTAATAAGACCTAATAGGACCTAATAGGACTAATAAGAGGTCTAATAGGACCTAACATGTTTAATAAGACCTAATACCTATTATAAGACCTAATCGGACCCTTACGACCTAATATGACCCCTTAATCTACTTAATAGGAGTAATAGGATTCATTAAGACCAATTAAGACCAATTTGATGATGTTATTTTTCCATTAGTATGCAAACAACACTTTCTGTAAGCATACACCAAAAGACAGGACAGAGAAAACCGAAAAATGTAGATATCAGAGGTCACCAAAAACTGCTAAGTACAAAGAAAACCAATGACACAATTTTGTGTGTAAACCGAAATTACAAACTTGAAAGGATAAAGAGGAACCTGAAAGTGGAACCTGACAAGAAGGTCATATGGCAAACCAAGAGAACAGTTAAAGAGGAAACTAAGAGAAAAGTTCAAGCAAGGAGCCCGAAAGACAGTCAACTAATTTTAGAGCATAACCGACCGTTACATACCTAAAGTCAGTTGCAGCCCACAAAAAGTGGATTTGACTGCACGTCAGATAAAATAGTCATGTTCTATTTATAGATTCTTGATTTTTTTTTAAAACCATTTCTTTAGGGACAAGAAACATGAATGTAAGTGCTTTAATCAGTTTAACTGATTTAAAACACATAGACTAGGAGATCAAGGTAAAGTTGTGAACCTGTGATCTTAGAGTTAACATTGCATTACGTGAAACTTGATTAGGTCAATCTATCTTATAAATAGATGATTCAATCATTCATTAATTTATTATGTGAGAATGGATGAGAGGATGAATGAAGAATACGAGCACATCTGTGGATCATATTGAAAGTTTCAAGAACCAGAACAAAAAAAGGTGAATGTGGTTATCAAAAACCAAGAACAGAGGCTACCGAGCATCAAAGGTATTAATCAATCACATTAGGTGATATACTTATTCATGTAAACTTAAATGGATCTATAATCAGCAATAGGAGATTGCATAAACCATGTCAAATTGTAATTTTCTTTCATTCTAACAAGTGAAGAAAAGTGTAAAAATCTTGTCAAGGAAGGTGGATTTAGTAGTCCAACTATAAATCTCTTAACCGAGTGCAGACTCAATAGTGTTGCTAAAGCTCTTAATAGAGTAGACATTAATAGGTCTCCATAGATACTCTTAACTGGGTAGATCATCAAAAGTGATCAAATTGTAAGCCTTAACCGACCCCTTCCAATCTGCAGATAGTGAAGAATTTGTGGGTGTCATCACCACCGCAATTTTTACTTCTTAACAAGAGTTTTATGCGATATCATATCTTGTGTTATGTGTCAATTACTTTCATGAATGTTTCTATGAATGTTCACATGTATGGTTAAGTTTATGAATTGATAAAACTTACATCAAGATAGTATAGAACAGATGGTAGGATAAAAATTTGATAACTTAAAGGATAAAGGTTAAAGATACAAAAGTTTTAGAGGCACTGATTCACTGCTCCCCTCTCAGTATACACTTCCCATTAATTCCAACAATTAGTATTAGAGATAATTCTCTTGTTTGGAAAATATTAAAGGCTTAACATAAAAGATCATACAATGGAGAAGTACATACTTGACAAAAGTATTGAGAATAAGAAGCTAGAAATTCAGATCTTCTATGAGAAGTATAAAGAAGCTAGAATCAATATGAGATAGCTGTTAGATTAAAGAAAGATTATGGAAAATCATTGTAATGAAATAGATTATCATGAGGAAGAGATACTAGATTTATTTGAGTCTTCAGGATCAACTACAAGAAAAGCATCAGACACATTAGAAGAAAGCATCACAGGCCTAACCAAAATCAATCAACATCTGGCTGGATAAGTGAAATCTCTGCAAATCGGTCAAGAGACACAGATGGTAAGAATTATTTATGTCATGAATAGTGCTAGACAAGATGAGAAAGAAAGAACACTAGCTATTGATGATAGAAGGAAGATTACAGAAAATCTACAAGAGAAAGAGTTTGAAATACAAAGACTTATAGAGCATCAGCGTGAGATCAAAAATCATATTATTCTTATGAGTCAAGAGGAAAAAAGAATGAATGTTGAACTCATTGAAGAATAGAAGCTATCAGTGAGGTAAGGGATGAGAATGAAACTTGAAACATGAAATAATAATTCAGAAACAACATAATGAAATTATCAAGAAAGCTGAAGAAAGCAATAAAAGAATGGATGATTTTCTTGAAGGACAACAAAGATTCAACAACAACACTGGTCTAGGCTTTACCAAGAATGGAGAATCACCCAATCAAGATGATCCAAAGAATATCTATGCAAATCCAAGACCAATAAATCTTACATGCAATCACTGTGGAAAGCAAGGCCATACATGAAATGTATGCAGAGGCAAAATGAAAGGTATTCCTAAATCTACATCTTCATTCATAGGATTTTGTTATAAATGTAACAAGAAAGGACATAAAGCTTATGAATGTAAGTTTGAGATGAAAAAACCAAAGAAGGAAACCTACATGGAAAAATATTGCCCTACTTGAAAAATGAATGGGCACACAACTGTTGAATGATGGAAAAAGAAAAAGCAAGCATGGAAACCTAAAGGTCAAGAAACTCCCTATCAACCAAAAAGAGTCAGTAACCAGTATGTATGGGATTACAACACTTGGACAAAGTGTAAAGAATGTGGAAGATTTTGTCACATTGTTGTAAACTATATGAGATAGTGGACAAGAAAGTCAAGAGGCTGGACTAACCCCGTAATGGCATGCTTACACTATCATAAAGTTGGTCATCTCAAGAAAGACTGCAGAGACTGAATGACAGATACCATCACATATCCCAATGGAAACACCATTGAAGACATCCAAAAAATGAGAGACAAAATGTGGAGAAAATCTTCAAAGAATGATGAAGCTAGATTGAGCAATGCAAATGGTGACACCCCATCCAATGGATCAGGTGACATCACCACCCCCAACTAAGCAAAACAAGTAAGTATGGAACTGCATTACACTATGTATTATTTTACATCAGTTCCATAATATGTTGATGAAATGCAAAATTAGCATAAGTAAAGATGCATCATGATATTACTTGTTAAAATTTGTAATAACTAGTCTATCAGGTAATACATACCAAAATCCATTGGTATACGCTCAAAGCTAAAACTGCTTACACTTATTGAGAAGCATCGGTTAACATGAGAAAGCAAAGTTGCTAGTATAAACCAAGACTCATCAGTAATCAAGCAAAGTGAATAAGTTGTCTACGTACAACACCAAAACCCATCGGTAAAAGCAAAGAGTTAAATGACCACCCTAAAATGTCACTTTGTCACCAAAGAAAAGTTAATGTTGAAACTGACGAACTCCATCTTCAAACATCGAGGAGTGGTTGAGCATTAATGACTCTCTTTTTAGGGAAAATGCCTATAAAAGGACAACAGAAGGACTTCATTGCTCACCGCGACTAGAGCAGAGCAACAAGAGAGAAAAGTGAGCAAACAAAAAATAGAATCATAGAGTAACTTCAAATCAACCCAGAGCACTCCAACAGATTAGTGACCACTGCAGGTGTAAACTATAAGTTTCTATGACAACTGAGAACTCTATTTATGCATTTTTTAGAAAGCCCTAAATCTCTCTGAAACAATGGCCATGACCTCAAGAACCACCAAACAAAAGAACATCAAGAAGGATGAGGTTAAACTTGTCAATAATTCTGTGTGTGAGGAACCACATTACAAGATTTACCCTAAGGTTGCTTCACAACCCGACAATTTTGGAGCATTCTTGCGAATACCAGCTAGGGTTTTGCTCATCGAAGACGTTTGAGCTTACATACACTACAAGATGTAGAAATTGGTGATTTGGAAGTGGAAAAATCTTACAAGAAGTTGTGTAATGAAGATGGATCCATAAAAGATGAACATAAACACATAGAGGTGAAAGGGCTCACTAATGCCCTATTATTCCTGAAGGCATTCAAAACTGAGTGGATTCAGTTAGTACTGAGTTGAATGCACAATTAAAAAATATGGTTGGATGAGCCTAAGATAATAACCTGAGATGTTATCCATGCAATTACCAGTTACCCTATAACCGAGAAGGTAAAACCATTGAAACATCCACCCAAGGTTGAGATTGAGAAAAACAATGGAGAAAAGTGTGATGGCAGAGGACTGAAGGTATCTACTATAACTGATGATGAACTTAAATTGAGATCATGTGTTCTAGGTTATAAATTCTTCCAAGCTAGCAGGATGAACAACATAGCATCTGGTGCAATAGATACAACATACAAGATTGTAAAGAAAGGTACTCGGTTGGATCTGTCGGCACTTCTATTGAGCCAGCTAGAAGAAAACTTGAGGACTATAAGAAATGCTAAGACAAATACATGTAAGTTTGGATTGAACTTATCATGTGCATTTTCTTTTAATTTCAAGAAACATTTCCATCATTAGGAGATGTAAAATGGGATACCACAAAAATGGTCACCATGCAAATTAGTGAATACATAACATCACGGGGAGACAACTTTGAAATAGTCATGGATGAGTACTTTGCAGGATTCAAGGATCGAATGCAGAAAAGGGTAAGGATCCCTAAAAAAACTATAGAGAAATTCAAAGATGATATATGTTTCATCATTGGCACCGACCACACATACATCAAACCTGTTGTACTGAGGACAGCATGGTTACAACCTCTAGAATATGAGGTAAATATTGATCAAGCACCCAAGGCAATCAATGCATTGATAAATGAACCATTAGACAACAAACAACCAAAGTTTAGAACTTATGAGGAGGCCAAATCAAGAATCAAATCTAGCCTGGTTGTAAAGAAAATAGTCAATAAAAAGGATAAAAATGGTCAAGAACCTAAAGAAAATACTTTCGACAATAGAAGAAGAAACTGAACAAGAAGAAGAAGTTGACAAGGAGGAAGAGACCGAACTCCAGTCACCTATCGGTGAAGCTATAGAAAAGAATGAATCCAAGGCCATAGAGTTAGATTCACCACCCCCTCCACTAACAAAGAAGCCAAGAACCACATCTACTTCAAGAAAAAGAAGCCAAGCAGCTAAGGACTCAAGTCCTTCACCCTTGAAGAAAGGAAAAGTTAGAACCTACAAGAGGAAACTAGCCACATAGAAAAGAGGGTCATTAAAGAGAAGAAGGTTCTTTCAAACAAGGGAAGACATTGAGGACACATAACAAGATGAAGGTATAGAAGTAAAAAAGATTAAGGTTCCAGAAAGCATTGATGAGGGATGCAAATCTATTGCAAATTCAGGATCTATTACAGATTCAAAGATAAGAAGATGGCTAAAATTGGATCAAGAAGATCAAAACAAAGTTGAAGGTGCCATCATTGCAAAGATGTAAAAATTCAAATACGTACCAATTCAATTTGAAGGAAATAATGTACCAAGGGAACTCTTGGACATTTTATATGCCAAATGGATATTTGAATTAAAGAATGAAAAGGAGAAAAGGGAAAGAGTACTTATTTCTCTTATGCCTCCTGAATCCAAGAGGGAATAAATTTATGAGATGATGGAGAAGCATAAAAAGGAGTTCTTACCCAAGTTGAGAGCCTACACATTCCTTGAAGGGAGGCTTATAGAGCTTGAACAAGAAAGTCAAAAAAAGTGGAGTAAAATACTCAATAGACCTATTGAGGAAGCTAGCCCCAAAAAAGACCGACAACAAAAAGATGATAATCAGGAAACTCAAGAAAAAATAATAATAAAAGATGCAGAATATGACACGTTAGTTGAGTTAGATAAAGAAGAAATGAACATAACCGAAAACCAGAATGTGGAGGTTGTAGCTGAAATATGGCCAGACACCACTAAGGACAACATTGTGGATAACACAATCATTAACATAAGTGATGATCCAGCAGAAGAACTACAGAAAGATGAAGATGTCAATACTACCAAGGACACAACCAATGAGCAGGACACAAAATTTCATACTTCACAGGTGAACATACCAATCAACATGCCAATATTGATGAAAGACATCAATATACTGCAAGAAACAAACAAGTCACCTAATAAAGATTCAACCATTCCCGAGGATGCAGAGGATGAAGAAAAGAAATACAACACCGATGATCAGAAGGACATCGGAGACACTCAAACTGTAACCAAAACTGACAAGGTTACAGAAGGAGAATAAATAAAAAAAGATGGAGACACAACAGAGAAGGATACACAGAAAAAGACAAATGAAGTTCATAAGGACACCGATGAAGGAGGAAAACCCAAAGATGGCACTCCTGAGGAAACCAAAAAAGTTTCTACCGATAATGTAAAGGTTGATGTAGAGATGTCTACTGAAAACTGACAAGCTGACACCAAAACAAAACAAGAAAAAGAGGCAACACCACAAGTCACTTCATCGAGTACCACAGACAAGGCCAAGAACATGGCTATGGTTCTTCACTCAAGTGAAACTCAGAAGAAGAAGAAGAAATCCAAAAAGAGTAAGTTGGAAGTCACTTTAGATGAAATCATTGAGATCCCCAAATGTGACCCAACCACACTTGACTATGAAGCACTGAAGGAATACGGTGAAATATGTGAGAGGAAGGCATTACATGAGAATTTGAGGAAGCAGCACCAAGACTCCATGGTGCTAAAAACAACTAGGGACATCTTGCACCAGATTGTACCTGACATTGATGTTGATCAGAATAAACCAATACTTGATCAACTAGCCACTCTCACATAAGCCATTAAAACACAGAATATTGATGCAGAGAAGGCGATTGAAGAGAGAGAAGAGTAGAAGTAACAGCAGAAACTTGTTGATAAAATCAGCCAAGAAGTGGCTATGAACAAGGTAAAGCTTTCAAAATTCATAATTGAATTAGATCTTATTATTGCTGAAGCTATTTCCTTGATTCAACAACTAAGCACACTAGATAAATTCACTAAGGAGCATACTAAAAACATAGCAAAGTTAGATTCTGATTTAGCTAATAGTCCTAAAATCTTAACCACCAGAGATAATGCAATTAAGTTGTATTATGAAAATATTATTGAAATAAAAAGGTTAAGGCAAGAACTATGGGAAGAAGAAACACAATTCAGAGAAGAGGTCACCGAGCTCCAGGCTCAACTTCTACCAAATATGACACTGCTTCAACAACATATCAGTTTGGTAAGACAACTGATAGCCACCCCTGAGATGTCTGTAGTAGACAACATCTATGATATGCACTCAAGGATCACACTTGAGCACATGGTTCTAGAGAATTTGAAGGACCAGTGGGAGAAGATGATGGAAGAGATGAAGTCTTCACACTCTCACATTTTTGATAAACTATAAGGTATACACCTTTTCCCTTAATATCAAAAAAGGGGGAAAATAATGATATGTATAGATAGGAAACTATACAGTATACATAAAAAGGGGAAAATAATGATATACCAACATATACATAGGGGGAGTCATGAAATGACTAAGGATTATATATGTTGTACATACTTAACATTTTGTTAGTATTTTGCACATATTAGTTTTTGATACTAATGTCAAAGGGGGAGAAGGATGGCATTATTTTTCCATTAGTATGCAAACAACACTTTTTTTAAGCATACACCCAAAGACAGGACAAAGAGAAAACCAAAAAATACAGATATGAGAGATCACAAAAAACTGCTAAGTACAAAGAAAACCGACCACACAATTTTGTCTGTAAACCAAAATTACAAAGTGGAAAGGATAAAGAGGAACCCAACAAGAAGGTCATAGTGAAAATTGAGACAATAGTTAAAGAGGAAACTAAGAGAACAGTTCAAGAAAGGAAACCAAAAGAGAGTCAACTGATTTCAGAGCATAACCGAGCGTCAGAAATTGAAAGTCAGTTGCAACCCGCAAAAAGTGGATCTGACTTCCACGTCAAATAAAATAGTCATGTTCTATTTATAGAGTCTTGATTTGTTTTTATAACCATTTCTTTAGGGACAAGAAACATGAATGTAAGTGCTTTAATCAGTTTAACTAATTTAAAACACATAGACTAGGAGATCAAGGTAAAGTTGTAAACCTATGATCTTAGAGTTAACATTGTTTTATGTGAAACTTGATTAGGTCAATCTATCTTATAAATAGATGATGCAATCATTCATTAATGTATGATGTGAGAATGGATGAGAGGATGAATGAAACATATGAGCACATTTATGGATCATATTGAAAGTTTAAAGAACCAGAATAGCAAAAGGTGAATTTGGTTATCAAGAACCAAGAACAGAGGCTACCAAGCATCAGATGTATTAATTAATCACATTTATAATTAGTCATGTAAACTTAAATGGATTTGTAATCCAAAATAGGAGATTGCATAAACCAGGTGAAATTGTAATTTTCTTTCATTCTAACAAGTGAATCAAAGTGTAAAAATCTTTTGAAGGAAGGTGGATTTAATAGTCCAACTAGAAATCTCTTAACTGAGTGCACACTCAACAGTATTGCTAAAGCTCTTAACAAAGTAGACTTTAACAGGTCTCCATAGATACTCTTAACCAGGTAGATAATCAAAAGTGATCAAATTGTAAGCCTTAACCAGTCACTTCCAATCTACAGATAGTGAAGAATTTGTGGGTGTCATCCCCACCGCAGTTTTTACTTCCTAACAGGAGTTTTCTGAGATATCATATCTTGTGTTATGTTTCAATTACTTTCATGAATGATTCTATGAATGTTCACATGTATGGTTAAGTTTATGAATTGATAAAACTTACATCAAGATAGTATAGAATAGATGGTTGGATAAACATTTGATAACTTAAAGGATAAAGGTTAAAAGATACAAAAGTT
>MU223590.1:1842224-1858195 GCA_018584345.1 Thuja plicata
CCTCTAATAGCATTTACAACTTCCTTTATCCTATCATAATATTGCACTATATTTTCTCCTTCTTGCATTTTTAAATCATCAAACTTACCTCTCAAGCTTTCAAATTTGGCTCTTAGTACATTCATATTACCTCCATAGATGGTTTGAAGAGAATCCCACATTTTCTTTGCACTTGTATAGTCCTTGATGTCCTCAAATTCATGATAGTTCAAAGATGATGCAAGTTCCATCATTGCTTGATTATGTTCATGTTTTTCTCTTAATTGTGCAGCATTCAAAACCCCAGTAGGGGCTACATATTCTGTTTCAATATGTTGTTTAGTAGAATCACCAATACCAGCCAAGTGAAGTTTCATCAAACTTTTCCATGCATGAAAGTTTTCCTTGTTAATCTTAGGTCCATCCATTTTATACATCTTGATCTTTATCTCCTAGTACCTTCAAACGTTTTCAAGAGAACAAGGCTCTGATACCAATTGTTAGAATGAATTTAGAATAACTAAGAGGGGGGGGTGAATCAGTCATCCTCAAGTCCAAATGTGCCCATAAAACTTTATACCACTTCAACAACTCAGATCTTCTTGGCAGCAATAAACAACAAAAGTGTGTAGTTTACTGTACTAATGAAATAAGCTTACAGAAACTTAACAGTAAAACACAACATAAACATTCACACATTTTGACACCATTATTTAACGTGGAAACCCAATATGGGAAAAACCACTAGTAACATGGTACCAAAATTTCACTCTTATGAAGTCATGCCCTGTTAGGAGCCAACCCTATTAAAGGTTACAAAACACACTGTCAAATGTGACCTAGTTAAAGGATTTAACCACCCTGTCAGGAGTGGCCTTGTTAGAGGACTAAGAACATTCCAATCTGAATTTCACCTTGTTCAAAGGATTTATACAATGACTGTTAGGTCAACCTGGCTAAAGGATTTGAACTGATACAATGGTTAGAAAGTAATCAGAAGGTGTGATATGATACATACAACCTACTTTGAAAATCCAGATCCAGTTTCATCTCTAATGATAATTCACTGAGTGGCCTCCATTTTCATCTCAAACTTTAGATCTGCTTGGAAATCCATCAAGCAATCTCTCCACTTCTCTGCTCAGCCTTCTCTTCTAGGTTTTTCCAATGAGTCAATTAACCATGCAATACTCTTGCATTCAACTTCTCCTTACACTTAGATATAATAACAATAACCATAGTAGGTTATATTATACCTCTTCATCTAGGTCAGATAGATCTTATGTCACTTAATCAAGATCATAGATCTTAGGTTAGGTCAGATATTGTTGTACAGTCTTCTTTGACAATTCAAGAATTCGTCCATTCTCTTAGTACTTTCTTCAGATCTCTTAACCACTTCATTATGTTGTTGTAAAATCTTCAATTCATTTCTCTTTTTTTCATTCTCTTCTTTTAATACACCAATGTCTTCTAGTTTTCTAGCAAGCTCAATATTCACTCGGTTTGCCTCATGAATCATAGCAACCACTTTATTGGTGATCTCAAAGTAATGTTAAATAAGTCTCAATATCTCAGATTCTTTTTTTGTAAATTTTCATTCATCATCAACCATATTTCTATCTTGTTCAAATTTTTTTGCATCGTTCAAGACTTCAACCATTCTAACCATTTGTGTATCTTGACCGATCTGTAGTGCTTAAACTTTTTCAGTAAGTTGTCGATTGCTCTCAGATAGCTTTGATATGGTTCCTTCATATGCATCAGATATGCTACTAGATTTAGATCTAGATGTGCCAAATGGGTCATGAATCTCTTCTTCCTAATAATAAACTTCTCATGACAGCAAAGTGCCATGTCCTTTCTCTTAATCAACATCTCCCCGAGTTTCTCTTTGGCTTATTTGTATTGTTCAAAATAGATCTGCAACTGTAACATCTGATTTTCAATAGTTTTATCAAGTGTATACCTTTCCATTGTAAGATATTTTCTCTTCAGCGATTAAACTTTGTAAACAAGAGAACTAGCTCTGATACCAATTGTTGGGATAATGGAGAGGTGTGTATTGAGAGGGGAGAGGTGAATCAGTACCCTTAAAAACTTTTAAATAAATCTTTGTAACCAAAATCTTTAGTAATAACCGACTGAGTAGATTGCATACACCAAACATATAATATCAATGTGAAATGTAAATGCATGTAATGTAAACAATAAACATACATCAAATTTGAGTACTCATGACACTAGTATTTGGTATCGCAGAAAACCTCTGTTAGAAGGTAAAAACTACAGTGGGGATGAGACCCGCAAAACATCACTACTGCAATAAATAAAGTTGCCTGTTAAAGCTTACAGAGATTGATCACTTCTAGTGATCTTACCCTGTTAGGAGTAACAATAAGATTGATTAGATCTACCTCATGAGAGGATTTTGCAACACAATGTATGTGTGCACTCTGTTAAGAGATTTTTACAAAGATGGTTAAGTCTACTCTATTAGGAGATTTCATGATTGTTACAATTGTCAGAGAGTAACAAAATTGTGTGATCTCAATGAATTAAAATCTCTATATTGTTGATACAGATCCTTTAAGTGCAATAAAAACTATCACCTTAATGTTAATGATAATGCCTTCTGCTATGTTCTGCTCGATAGCCTTGCGTCTGTTCTGAAAACTAAATTTTGCAATGAAGTCCTTGTGCTAAAACCCTTGTCTGGTCTCTAATGTCTGTAGTATGATGTGCCATAAAAAATTTTTATATGACCTCTAGTCCACTCGATAAATGTTGTCTCTCGGTGCTCGGTGTTCTCTATGTGTCTCGATTATACTGTGTATCTCGGTGTAGACTACTGCTCGGTAAAGTCTGTCTACTCGGTAATCACTGCACTCAGTTAACTCTGCGTGTGATCAGTGCTCTCGGTTAACTCTGCACTTTGGTGATTATACCAACTGGTCTTGTTTGTGACTTGGTTACTGACTATTCATTTGAGTGCTTGGATACTAATGACAACCTTCAAAGCTTATTTGGAGTAACAGACATAACTCATCAAATGTGTGGATCTAACTTGCACAAAACATTTGTCTTCAAAGCACAAAAGTTGTTACATATAATAAATACACCATAATCTTACCTCTAGAAGCATGATTTGTTGGCCCGTATACATGAGGATCTAACTTGCAATATCAAAAATAATACTCTTCTTGCAAAAATTTTATTAAAATCAAGGATGTGAGTCACATGAGGTGTGCCAAAATATGAATGGATATAAATGCGATCAAAAATAAATAAAAACAATTTCGTACAAGAAGTCAACTCGCAATCAAGACAATCCTAAAATGAATACTAAGATTTATGCATAAATCAAATGATAAACAATAATACCAATGTAAAGACATTAAGGGACTAAATCTTTCTTGAATTCTTGATACACAATTTTTGGCTCACATTTTGTAGCATAACTTTGATATCATGATGATATACAAAGGATTGATGCTTAATAATGAATGCAAGTTTGCTAGTGATAATGCCAACTCTTAATTTGACTATAGTGTAGGTGCTCCAAAGTACTAGAGGAAAAATGAGTGAATGGAGGTCGTGTTTATATGCCTCACATTACATTTGGTTAATGGTGGAGATTAAATGAAAAGATCAACAAATGATAAAATTTGAGAGAGGGTGTGACCTATAATGCACATGGATTGATGATGTGGAGGGATAAGAAGAGGTGTAAATACATAGAGGAAATACATAAAATATTTAGTTTATTTATTTGAGCTGGGAAAATTAAATAAATTGCTGAATTTAATTAATCTTGAAAAATAATCAAACATAGCTTGATGGAAACATGAATATCATTAACATAATAAGAACCCAACATATGACATTTCATCGTGTGTTGTGGATTCTCAAAAAATTTAATTTTAAATTACATAACATATGGATTGTTTGTATTTTATAATCAACTTTACTATAGTGCTATGATTGGATATTAAAAATAAATGTGTAAATGCATTGCCTTCTTGATAGACAGGTTTGATTTTCACAAAGGGAAGAGAGTCAAGAATATCAATAGAGTCACTAAACACATTAGAGATGATCCAACAAGGGGTGTGATGTTTAAGAAGGTATTTAACACAATAACTTCCATTTGGAGTTCAAGTCATCTGACCAATTGTCCACATCTTTTATCACATGACATTTCACCGCTTATTGTGGATCCTCAAGTAAATCTAATTCTAAATGAAATATCCTATGGATTTTTTATATTTTATGATCAAATTCGTTTTAGTACTATAATTGGATATTGAAAAGCAATGTGTAAATTTACATTGGCTCTCGGTAGAGATGATTGGTTTTCACAAAGGGAACAGAGTCAAGAATATCAAGAGTCGCCAATCAAATTAGAGATGGTCTAACAAAGGGTGTGATGTCTAAGAAGGTAGTTGAATATATTAATAGAGTAACCCCTCCACCACCAAATTTTGAATATCACGTTCTTTGGCTCACAACATTCCATGAAATATCATATAAGTTCTAGTGAAACAATTGGTTTGGGACCCAAGACAAATACACAAAGCACCCACAATCCTACCAAGATGATTCTTGATTACCCCCTTAACACCATATGCTCTTTGGTTACTCTTTGAGGCACTATTGAAATTTAGTTTTAACTAGGATGAAGGGAGGCACATCTAATGCACAAAGGACCTTCATGCATACATACGAATTTTTCAATTCTATAAAATTAATTTTAACTTTTCATATATTAATAATATTATTTTTATCTAAAAAATATTATCTTGATCTTATCTTTGATTATAAATTATTATATATATTTTAAAATAAATTTAAAAAACTTGCAATCAGCATATCTTTTACCTTCTATTAATAATTTTCTCTTAAATTAAATGTTATTTATTAAGCCGAAAGGCTTCCTATAATGGAAACAAATTTGGTTGTACACATTTGACCCTTTTAAATAAATTTGACGTTCATATCAATGTCTACTATATTGAATTGGCGGAGTAACATTTGTAATAGCATATTAAATTAGAAAAATTATAACAAATCCATCATCCGGTCGTATTAAATATGCTTCATTTTCTGCATTATAAACGTACCTCCATTTTCTGCGCTATTCGGCCATTCCTTCTCTCTATTTTGCAAGTAATTTGTTTGTAAGAAGACATATCGGATTGTTTTCTTCGCATGCCAACGTTCTCCTCACTCCACGGCAACAAGAATAGAAGATGCTTGTCTAAAATATTAATTAAATACTCACAAATATATAAATTAATTTGATGATATTGCTTTGGTTTCATTTCGCAGCCACGCTGAGAAAGTGGCAATAACGAATGTTAATTGAATTCATGTAGAGGTGAGAATATTTATATGTCATGTTGGGTAATCTATATGAGCTATACCAGTAATTTTTTAGAATTCTTCTTAGACGTTTGTTTCAGTTGGGATTTTATGAACGCATACTGTGTTGTGCTCTTATTGTTATTAGATGATGAAACATAAGCTATTAGAAGTGGAGATATAGTGAAAAGTAAAAAATCCTACTCTCTTATTGTTATTAGATGATGAAACATAAGCTATTAGAAGTGGAGATATAGTGAAAGTGAAAAATCCTATTCTCTTATTGTCATTAGATGATGAATCATAAGGTATTAGAAGTGGAGATATAATGAAAGTAAAAAATCCTACTCTCTTATTGTCATTAGATGATTAATCATAAGCTAGTAGAAGTGGAGATATAGTCAAAGTAAAAAATCCTACTCTTCTAAAAAGGAACATATGTCAAATTGTAGCCTTAGGTAAAGGCTTTTTTAAGACATCCAATCCAAAAGTTGTGTAGGCATATGCTATTTTTTTATACCTCACGTTCTAAGTAAATTATATAAAGTGTACAGATTCAGATTCTCTTCCGAAAGATAATGATTTGTAGCAATAATTAATATGTATTGTAATATGCATGGATGTTGATTGTTTTTTATATAAAAAAGGCAATAAAACAAGGGTGATATCCCTTTACCGACATGTCTAGAGGGCAGAAAGCAGCAGAATTACATCATCAGCAGATTTACGTCAATAGCAAGGGAAATACAAAATCAGACACCCTAACTTTTCCATATCAAAAATAGCAAACAACAACTAAGCAGTACCCATTATATTAGCCTTCTCCAAAGAACTAACTAACCTATCACTAGCATTTAGCATATCAATAGAATCTATAATAGTCATTAAAATCATAATGACCAAAATACTACTAGTGACCATCACAGTAATAAAAGTCTTAATCATTGACCACTGAGGGTCATACCAGTTTGATATGAAAGCATAAATCCTAACAAGATCATATAAGTTCAAACAAAGAATAACAAGGCCTGAGTGACCACTTCTAACTATAGTGTAAACAATTAAAAGGGAGCATCTCCCTAGTCTTTCTTCCTCCTACACTCCTTTGTCAGCATCAAAGTAGTCCAGTCCTTAGTAAGGAACTTGAATAGTTCCTTGCGGTCAACTTCTTCAATATTCCCATTAGCAATATCCTTCTGAAGCATACAAGGGTGGTTGTAGAATTGTGCATGACCTTAAGGGCAAAGTGAGACACATTATAAAATCTCTCTTCCACAATTTCCATTTTCTTTTTCATCTTATCAACCTCCTCACAAACTGAGTCATACTTTTCTACATTCCTCTTCCACCAGAGCTTTGGAATTGTGGTTCCTAAAATGATTAATAAAGGTGATATGGTAGTAATAATACACATTGAAGCACCCCTCCAAAGTGAAGTACTTCATGACCATAAAGCACACTCTATCCCATGACTGAGGAAAATATGCTCAGTCGTAGCATCCACAAAGTTTATTAGGTTGTTTGTTGCCATAGAAAAAATAGATTAAGGTTCATAGTATCCAAAATTTTAATGGTTTTTCTCCATTTACGACCATCCATTGAGAGGCCAATAGCTTGAGAAATTACTTCTTTGTTAGCTTCGAAGGATATGCCCCACATCAAAACCCTACTTGCTTCCCAAGAAGTAACAAATTGCTTGGATAGACTTTCATCATGGTCATTCATACATTCTATAAATTGGGTAATCCTACCCTCTTTGCAAATATGCCAGACTATTCCATCGTTCTTCCATTTATCAAATTTATCAAGTCTAACCCTTACACACTCCCCTCACATGACTTCCCAAAGAAAATGGCTAGAGCAATTATAGAGAGCAGAGTGTATGAGAACCAAATTAATAGCGCAACTGTAAGAAAAATACCTCAACTTAAGTCTTGCACTGGGAAAGATCATATAATGGTGTGATAAGTGATAGTAAATCGTATATTTACTATACTTAGTATCTTTTCCCATGCCTATCTCATACTTGGTAGTTCCCTCATGTGAACAGGCCATCAATTGGTAAGAAATGAGAACATTTATATTTTTGAACAAAATGAAAGATTTTAAAAAATTTGTCTAGCTTGTAGAGATATCACTCATTTTGAGGGGGCACAAAAAATGATGACCTTTCATCCACATAAGCTCATCATAGTAATTGAAGGGGACACACAAGCTTTGATAGATGTGCACATGTGGCATTATTCAAATTAAATAATTTCAAATTTTCCAATAGGTAGAATTTTAAATACTCGCCAATAATGCAATGCATAGCATGTAAACACCAAAATAGGGTCCAAACATAAACAATGTTTGAACTCGTGGGATTATAGTTGGGGTATCGTTCCTTAGAAAGGTGATTATTCTAGGAGGCAATGAGCTCTCATTTCTCCAGCACCTTGGACCAACTTGGTCTAGACCAATAGCATCGATATCATATGCAACTGCATTATCTTCCATGTAAGTGTGTTGAATGGTAAATTCATCAAACCCATTAGAAGGGAGCAAATATCATCAATTATTCTAGGAGTTAAAGTCCATTCCGTGGCTTTGATGATCAACTAGGCACTCCTTCAATTTCCAAAGTCTGGATTCTTATTGACAGGGATTACTTAAGACCCTAGAGTAAGGCCATACCCTCAGCTTTGTTGCTAGTGAAATCATGTAAATTCCCTGAGTAGGTGATAATAAGGACTCCCTCATGATTCCTAATAACACATCCTCTAGTTGCTTTCTCATCTCTAGCTGCACTATCAAAGTTAATTTTACACCATGGTGGTCTAGGAGGTTTCCATTTGGTGTTAGATCTGAAAACCTTTTTAGAATTGTCAAAATTCTTAAATTCCTCCAAAAACATCCAAGCTCTAGCCAGACTATGGTCCCATTGAGAGGGTGGTTCACTAGGAGTTTTCCATCGGCTAATAGAAATGTTTTCCAAGAGGAGTTTTTTTAGGATGATTAGCACATTATCATCACTATTTTCCTTCTCTCTAAAAATCCTATTGCTTCTGTGAACACTGGCTTCTTTCTTGAGAATGTTATTTGCTTGAAATATCCATCAAAGCCAGTTGACATTGAAATTTATCATTTCTTTTTTAGAATTTTTTGGTATTATATAATTTTTTTAAGTTCACATATCTTTATGAAATAATATCTTGAACTATAGATTTATTTGGGTAAGTGCACAAAGATGGGGGACCAAAAAGGGGTATAAGATGTCACTTTTTTCTGAAATAAAAAAATCTGAACTTCAATGAGTAATTGAGGATAGTTACACTCAAAATTTTAAAATGTGACAAAAACAAGAGTTGTTCTACTTCAAATCTAGTTTCTAAACTGTTAATTTATTTTAGAAATGGTGGAGATTAAGGCCCTCAAAAAGGGGGAGCACAAAAAGTGGTTCTACTTTTTGTGAAAAAACTTAACATAGCGTCTGGTGTGCTCCCCCTAAAATGTTAACTTTTTTTTTAAAACACTTAATCGCTCCAGTGAGAAATTATCTAACACCACCTAGTTTATCCCGGATTTTTCTACTAATTTTTTTATGAAAGTGTGATTTTTTGCCATTTTTTGAAGTGGACACATCTTGAAAATGTGAAATTTATGTGTGCTCCCCCTAGAAATCATTGAAAACTAATTGAAAATCAAAAAAAAAAAATTAAAGTGTGTAGAATGGAGTCTAGTTTCTAAAAATGTAATTTTTTCAAAATTCGATGAATGAGCCAAAATCTAAGCCCAAATGAATACACGTTGGTTTTTGACAAAAATCGGACATACTTCGAAAAAAAATTAAAAATGAAAAGTTGAACATAAAGAGAATTCAAAATAAATTACATCGTTAGATAGCTATAAGAGAGATCTACAATATCATGTCGTCTAATTTTATCGTTATTGAACCACGTGCAAACCTGACAAGGAGCACACAAGAAAAAATGTTATTTTTTCTATGTTTGCTGGAAAACATGTCTCAGACCTGTTTGAATCCTCCAGGCCTTTGGGTTGGAAATCCAAGGAAAATCCAAGCCTTAGGCTTGGTAAAAATCAATTTCAATAAAAGGGTGTACACCCTATAGTGTGTATGCCCTATAGGGCATATTCCCTATACTCACTATAGGGCGTACACCCAATATGGCATATGCACTATAGGGTGTACGCCCTATATTAGACACAAAATGAAAAAATGAGAGAGAGAGAGAGAGAGAGAGAGAGCTCTTCGAGAATTCCACAAATAGTCATCAAGAATTCCTTGGTTGTTTGTCATTGTTTGCCACGACTTCATGTTGCAATCCTATTTATCTCTCCAACTGTGAGTTAGAGAAACTAAAAAGAGCAAATTGGACAAACATGTCATGAGACCCAGAGTAGTAAGAAAGGTCTCTTCATAGAGAATCTACATGCAATAATCATATCGTGGTTACCAAAAATAGGTTATCCTGATACAGATGCACACAAATTGTAACAAGGTCTAGCGATGAGATTTGCACATGTGACATCCACTGGATTAATATATAATGTCAAACACTAGAGGTGAAACAAGTATTCAAAGATTATTATCGATAATGCCAAATACTAGAAGTGAAACAAGATAATGTCAAATACTAGAAGGGAAACAAGTATTCAAACATTGTTGCATACCTCTCTCTTGTTAATCTCTAAGTTTTGTTGATGATTAGTGACCAACACTTAGTCATTCACTTAGGCAGTTTTAGTTGGCTATCACTGTGGCCGAGCTAAAACTATGCAAGACCGAGTAACATTACCGAGCAGTTTTCAGTTTGCCTAGTTACATTACCGAGCCGAGTTACATTGTTAAGCCGAGTAGCGACAAAGATGTTAATTGTCGAGTAGCGACAGAGAAGTCAAGTGCCGAGCAGAACAATTTTTGTATACATGTCTAGAATGATACAAACTTCGAGAATAAGTGATCTGGCTGACTTGTGTAAGCTTTTTGGGCAGACTTATGTATGCATTTAATATTCTTCTACGGAGTTAGTTATGCATTTAATTTTTTTATCCTATGCATGACTCATTGTAAGCATTAACTATTTTACCATCAAGGTATGGATATCAGATCTTGATCCTTGATCTAGATCTCGCTATCAGATTTGAACAAGTATATTAGATTGCTTCTAAACCCTATTTTGTGTGTGTAAGCAGTGAGTAGACGAATTGTCTAGTGACTGCATTTTGAAGTGAAATGCACAGAGGGTTATTTTGTTAAGAAGTAGAGGTCAAGTAGAGTGATAACACAATGAACAATAGAGTAAAGTTATATCAGATTATGAGATCTTAGAAGGTACTAGAAAAAGGAGATCTGTCATCAGCATCAGAGTGCATAACGAAGGATCAATACTTGAGACATTTTAATCATTGTATCAAGTCAGACCTTTAACAGGGTAGATTACATTTTGTCATCAACATTTGTAACCTTAACAGGTACACTTTATTATTGTAGTAGTGGAGAATTTTGTGGGTGTCATCCCCACCCTAGTTTTACCTATTTGGGTTTCTGGGTTACCAAGTTATTGTGTTATGTGTTATTTATTTTATTGTGTGGATGCTATCTGAGATTAAATTAGATTCATATATGTATGAATGTGGATCAGTTTGTTTTAATTGTTTAAATTTGAAGATCTGATTCACCCCCCCTCTCAGTATCTTGCTTTCCCATTATTGTATTTCCAACAATTGGTATCAGAGCTCAGTTCTCTAAAAAGGTCACAATCAGCTTGAGAACATAGATCTTGAGATGGAGATCTACAAGATGGGTAAAGTCATTGAGAATCAAAAGATTGATATTCAGTTAGCACCACAATAGCTTTAGACTGCAAGACAAGAATTAAAGAAGTCCTTAATTGCAAGGAAAGATTTGGCCAAAAAAATGAATGACACTCATTATCAGGAAGAGGACACCACAAATCTATTTCAGAATGGAGATTCTACTGAGAGCGATGCAGCAACAGTAGATCTATTGGAAAGAACAGTGCACTATGTGAAGAAGTCAAAAACTTGAAAAAGGAACAAGAAGCCCAATCAATAAGAATGTGTGAAGTTTTTGAACAGAAAAAGAAAGCCGAAGATGACAAGGCTATGACAGAAGAAGACAAAAGAATGATGGCTACTAGACTTGATGAAAGAACACATGATGTGCAAACCATGATAGTCAATCAAGTAGACATGGAAAATCAACTACTACTTGTGAATCAAGAGATCAGTAGGAAAGACTTGGAGATTGTAAATCTTAGATCTGAGAACAGTCAATTGAAAGATGAACTGAGATCTGATAAAGAACTTAATAACAGAGTGAATGATTCGAGTGAAGCTATGAGCTACTTTGAACAACTGGTGGAAGCATCAAGAAGACCTAAAGATTCTTCTAGATTAGGTCACACTGAACAACATACAACCAATAAAGATGGAGAATCATCTAAGATAGGTGAAAGAAGGAATGCAAAGCCAAGAAACAACAAACCTGTTTGTCACCACTGTGGAAAACTAGGTCATACAACAAACATTTGTCGAAACAAGAATGGTAAGTCCAATTTGAAAACTAACTTTAATGGTTAATGCTTTAACTATAATAAGTTTGGACATCATGTGCGTGAATGTAAGACAAAGGCAAGCAAAACACCTAGAATCAATGGTAATTGCTATAACTGTCAGAAATATGGTCATAGAGCACAAGATTGCAGATCTAAAGGTAAACAATAGTGGACATCAAAGGTACAAGAAAAATCACCAAGAAAAGGCAATACTTACAATTGGGATTATAATACATGGCATAGTTTTCATTACTGTGGTGAGTATGGACATGTTCCAGAAAACTACATAAGGACACATTTCAGAGGAAAATCTAAAAGTTGGATGAATGGAAGCCTAGTTTGTCATAGTTGTCTGAAAATTGGTCATACAAGGAAAGATTGTAAGACTAGAGTACCTGCTCCTATAATTGAGAAAATTAGAGCACAAATGAACAAGACATGGGTTAAGAAGTCTGAACCATGTAGAAGTGAAGCTAATGAAGCTGAGGTCACCCAATCCAATGGATCAGGTGATCACATCATCTCCAACTAAGAAAAAGAGGTATGTAAGGAACTGTATTTAAAACTCTTATCTTACATCAGTTCCTAACATGAAATGTACAAAATTCCATATTTGCATATGTTAAGATGCACCATGACATATTTTGAAGAAACAATGCCGAGATGAGAAAATTTCACTATAGGTGTCGAGCATCAATCATGAACACTAAATCTGAGCTCTTTAGTAAGTGTCGAGTTGTGTTGGCCGAGTAAGTTTTATGATGGCCAAGTGTAGTAAGCCGAGTGGGATGCAAGTTGTGTTACAGCTGAGGACAGCTGGCTTGCACTAACTCAACAAGTAGAACATTCATTACTTACCTACCTTGACCTTGCAAAGTCTATAAAGGATGAATAGTCGACACTTCATTTTTACCTTGCAATTTTTACTGTTTACGGAGCAATTGAAGTAATTTGCAGAATTGATCTTAACGAAGTTAGTATTGAATATTTCATCAGCGTGTCGTTAGCAATCCTAAGGTGAACAATGCAAAGAGCTACTTGCCGAGGTACTCTATTTTTCATCTCTCAAACCCTAATTTCAAGATTATGGCTACAAGTTCTTCCGCACCAGCTAGGAGTATGGAAGCAGAACCAGAACAAATTTAGTTAATACGGAGTGATGAATGTGAACCTCTCAACTTTTGAGCTGTTCCTGAAAGTGCAATTTAGAGTGATTTAACGGGAGCGCTCTCATCCATTCTACCCAAGGTACCTATGATTCATGATGTATGATCGTGTTATATGGTTAAGATTGGTGAAGTAGGTGATAGTGAATTGAGGAAATCCTACAGCAAATTGTGTGTCAATGGAGTTCTGAAGGCAGAATTCAAACATTTAGCCGACAAAGGGTTAACTCGTGCCCTAGATTTTCCCCAAGGTTTCAAAGATGAATGGATTAAGGTTATGCTTAGCCGAGTTCATGACATGTGTATGTGGGTGGGTAATGGACCAGTCAAGATCACCAAAAGCATGATTCATCGAGTGACTGGATATCCTTTAGTGAATGGGAAATGGACCATGAGGGATAATAGCAAAGAAGAAATTACACTGAACACTGGAGTCATATGGAACAATAGAGGTATGACTATCTCTACAATTACAGACCTAGAAATTGACTTTGGAGTAAGAGTAATAGCACATAAGTTCTATCAGTCCAGCAGATTAGATAGTGTTCCCTATACAACAGTTGATCAGGCATGGAAAATTGTTAAGAAGAATCATACATATGATCTTGCCGAGCTACAACAGACACAATTAGCCGAGAACCTAGCATCAATTATAAATTATAAGAGCTCATCATGTAAGTTTGGTTCCTTACTAGTCTGTATATTTTTCTACATTCAGGATACATTTCCTACACTGGGAAATGTTGTTTGGAAAAAGGGTAGACCCATTACAGTTCAGATTAGTGAATGTATGGAGAAACTAGGAAGTAATTTCAATAGCATAATGGGGAGCTATTTTTTAGAATTCAAGAAGAGAATGAGATTAAGGACTAGAATTCCTAAGTCACTAGTGGAGAAGCACTATGAAGAAATCTGTTTTCTAGTTGATATAGATAATACCTATATCCAGGCAGTGATTCCTAGGATAACACGCTTAGAACCATTTCCATATGAAATCAACGTTGATGAAGCATTAGCTTCCATCATTGCACTCCTAGCCAAGGCAATTGATACTACAGTAGAGAGATTTGAAAATTTTGATAAAGCTAAGGCTAAAATTTCTAGAAGTTTGAATGAGGGAACTATGGAGACGAAAAGAAAGAAGATAGTGAAAAACCTGAAGAAAATGGTAGGCTTAGGTAGTGATGAAGAACCTGAGGATGCATCTTTAAGCCTGACCATTGGACAAGGTGAGGATATATCTACAGAGGAGGAAGTAAGTGCATCAGAAGTGGTTACTAAGAAAGCTAAAGGAAAGAGACCATCAATTGTCATAGTAACCAAACCGAGCAAAGCCAAACCCAAGGTTACACCTCCTACAGCTAATCATTTGAGGACTAGAGCATCTACTGTTACTTCCCCAGTAGAAATAAAAAAAAAATTATATGGTAAGAGGAAAGTTGCAGAAAGTAGTTTTGGAAAGGAAGCAAAGGTTGTTCCTAAGGCTGAGCCGAGTAAGCCAACAAAGAGACCAAGAAGGAGACTAAATTTGGGGACAGATAGTGATGAGGAGAAGATAGAAACTGATGAAACCAGCAACATACCTACAACACAATTCAAGAAACCAGAAAGTATTGATGAGGTATGTGACATTTTGAGGAATTTAGCAGGGTTGGCAACTTTTAAGTTCATTAAGTATGAAAAGTTGAATAAAACAGATAGGCATAAAGTACAGGAAGCACTCTAGGACATGATGAGTACTTTCAAATTAACTCCTACAGAGATAGGAAACCATGTGCCTGATGAACTTTATGATTTTCTGTCAAGAAAATGGGAATTTGCACTTGCCACAGAAAGACAAATCAGGGAAGGAACACTAGCCCAGGTAATACCTGAGCTAACCTCAAAACAAAGAACCAAATTCATTGAGGATTACAAGAGTAGGTTTGTTCCAAACCTCAGAGGCTATGCTATTCTAAAAAATGATATTGAAGGTGTAGTACAACAAAGCTCAAGGATTTGGAAAGAGATCTTTGGACTGGCTATTCCAAAAGATAAGAAATCTAGTGAAGGGACATCTGAGCAAAAGGCAAAAGAAGTTGATGTGAAGACTACCACTGAACCATAGATAACTAAAGATCAAATTGCCATAGAATAGGACAAGACCAAAGATGCATTAGATGCAACAAACTCTATTGATCTGACTATAGATATTCCTATGGATTTTATAGTTGATTATCCAAGCAATTTGAATGCCGAGGAACAAGAGATGCCGAGTGGTAAAGACATTGATTCACCTATTAAGGCAACTGATACTAAAGAAGGAAAAATCACAGCATCTGATGAGATAATTGAATTTGTCAATGATTAGAAAAGTGAAGAGCAACAGAAAACAAATGAACAAGAGGTAACTTCATAGAATCCACCTATTTTAGAGGTTGTGAAGACAGTTTTAGATAGTGGAGTAGTGATAACAGATACTGTTGATAAGACTAAAGAAAAAGAGGCAATGCAAGTGTTGGTTGATCTACCACACTCTGCATCATCCACTCCTACGGGTCCTAAAACTGGTGGTATGCCAAATCCACAGACAATACTGACATAATTGAAAGAGGCATTGGACATTGACACTATCAAAGGAAAAGATATTATGCTGTCGAGCATAAGTTCTCCAAAATTGAAGAAGAAGAAGTCTCAGATTCTAGATGTAACATTAGATGAGGTCATTGTGATTCCACAATGGGATCCCAATGAGTTATCTTTTGAAAAAATACAGACTCTTCAAGAGTTACTTAAGAGGAAGAAGAGATAGGAAGAGATGAAGATAGAACAAAAGCAAAAGCAGGTGTTGCATGACATCAAAGACATATTTACAAAGGCTTTTGACTTAGAGGATGAAATG
>MU223590.1:1858261-1869949 GCA_018584345.1 Thuja plicata
GATTGCAACAAAACAAGTTGAACTTTCTATTCTTGTAGAAACTTTAGAGAAAGTTACAACCAATGTTTATTCTTTGTATAGGAAATTATGTGATGTTGAATTTTTCACAAAGGATAATCTACAGCTTTTTGAGAAGCTATAGTTAGATTTGAGATCAACTGGTACTACTTTTGGTAAAGATACTACCTCTAGTTCTTTACATCTTAATAAGTTGATAAATGCACAACAAAGAATAGCCGAGCTTATGGCTGAAGATGGTCAAATAAGGGCCAAATTGATAACTATTCAGACAAGCCTCTTGCCTCACTTGGAGGTAATACAGAAGGAACTTTCAAATGCAAAGGAGTTGTCATGGACCAATGCAAATCTATCGACTACATAAATTTTAGTGAGTCTAGCTGCCGAGCTAGAAATAAAATTGGAAGTTATGAAGGTTGCTAAGGAAAGATGGGATGCTACATTTGAATCCACTCTACAGCTTCATAAACAATTTTTGGATAAGTACAACGTAACCCCACCAACAATCAGTGAAAAAAACAATGGGGAAGTTGGTAAGAAAGTATGAAAGGATACATCAGTACAGTACAGGTACACTTGTATATAATTTTTGAAGGAATGTAAACTTTTTGTATGAATTATTCTGAATATATTCCTATGGGGAGTACTTAGTGTACTTAGGAAATATTTTGATGAAATGAACAGAAGTAATGATAAGTGTTTTTGCCACTAATATCAGAGGGGGAGATTGTTAATCTCTAAGTTATGTTGATGATTAGTGACCAACACTTAGTCATTCACTTAGGCAGTTTTAGTTGGCTATCACTGTGGCCGAGCTAAAACTATGCAAGGCCGAGCAACATTGCCGAGCAGTTTTTAGTTTTCCTAGTTACATTATCGAGCTAAGTTACATTGCCGAGCTGAGTAGCGACAAAGATGTTAAATGTCGAGTAGCAATAGAGAAGTCAAGTGCCGAGAAGAACATTTTTTGTATACATGTCTAGAATGATAAAAACTTTGAGAATAAGTGATCTAGCTGACTTGTATAACCTTTTTGGGCTGACTTATGTATGCGTTTAATATTCTTCTACGGAGTTAGTTATGCATTTATTTGTTTTATCCTATGCATGAATCATTGTAAACATTAATTATTTTACCGTCAAGGTATGGATATCAGATCTTGTTCATTGATCTAGATCTCACTATCAGATTTGAACAGGTATATTAGATTGCTTCTAAACCCTATTTTGTGTGTGTAAGGAGTGAGTAGACGAATTGTCTAGTGACTGCATTTTGAAGTGAAATGCATAGAGGGTTATTTTTTTAAGAAGCAGAGATCAAGCAGAGTGATAACACAGTGAACAAAAGAGTAAAGTTATATCAGATTATGAGATCTTAGAAGGTACTGGAAAGAGGAGGTCTCTCATCAGCATCAGAGTGCATAATGAAGGATCAATACTTGAGACATTTTAATCATTGTATCAGGGCAGACCTTTAACAGGGTAGATTATATTTTGTAATCAACATTTGTAACCTTAACAAGTACACTTTATTATTGCAGTAGTGGAGAATTTTGTGGGTGTCATCCCCCCCCCAGTTTTACCTATTTGGGTTTCTGGGTTACCAAGTTATTGTGTTATGTGTTATTTATTTCATTGTGTGGATGGTATTTGAGATTACATTAGATTCATATATGTATGAATGTGGATCAATTTGTTTTAATTATTTAACTTTGAAGATCTGATTCAGCCCCCCTCTCAGTATCTTGCTTTCCCATTATTGTATTTCCAACATCTCTCTCTCTCTCTCTCTCTCTCTCTCTCTCTGAAAGAATTCCACAAATAGTCTTTGAGAATTCCTTGGTTGTTTGTCATTGTTTACCATGACTTCATGCTGCAATCCTGCTTAGCTCTCCAGCTCTGAGTTAGAGAAACTAAAAAGAGAAAATTGGATAAACATGTCATGAGACCTAGGGAGTAAGAAAGGTTGCTTCACAAAGAATCCACATGCAATAATTATATCGTGTATACTAAAAATAAGTTATCCTAATACACACACACAAATTGTAACAAGGTCTAGCGATGAGATTTGCACATGTGACATCTACTGGATTAATATATAATGTCAAACACTAGAGGTGAAACAAGTATTCAAATATTATTATAGATAATGCGAAATACTAGAAGTGAAACAAGATAATGTCAAATACTAGAAGGGAAACAAGTATTCAAACACTATTGCATCTCTCTCTCTCTCTCTCTCTCTCTCTCTCTCTCTCTCTCTCTCTCTCTTCGAGAATTCTACAAATAGTCTTCAAGAATTCCTTAGCTATTTTCCATTGTTTGCCACGACTTCATGTTGCAATTCTGCTTAGCTCTCTAGCTCTAACTTAGTGAAACTAAAAAGAGAAAATTGGACAAACATGTCATGAGACCTAGGGTAGTAAGAAAGGTAGCTTCATAGAGAATCTACATGCAATAATCATATCGTGCATACCAAAAATATTGTGTCAAGTTAGGCTCGAAGGTATTGCACACCCCTTACATAATTAAGAATCCTTGGGAATTCATAGAAAATAGAAGATTGATTTCCATCCATTCCATGCCTGATGCACCTATTTCTTCCTGACAAATTATTACAGGGGCTTCCACCTATTATGAGATCAAAACGTCCAATTGATTTAATCATTTCATCAATTCTTTCTGTTGTTAGATCCTTCACATCCCCCACCTCAATCAATTTACCCTTTTGATATGATTTTTCCCACTAGCTTCTGGGAATAAGCATGTTTTGTTTGCAAATTTCTGCAGATACAACATAATTGAGTAGAATACCCAGATGATGCAAAGAAAATTTTTCACCCCCAATTCCAGAGAACAGAGAAAGGACATTTATCCCCTTTGGATAAATAGGCTTCAAAATAGAAAGGTGTTATCCTATCATTTCTAACTGGAAAATGTTTCCAAGAGATTGTATACGCTCTATCTTGGAAGAACAAATACCTGTGTGGCCCACATCATATCCTAACACATGCTCCATTTCATGAGGTTCCAGCGGAGTGAGCTGATCTAGACAAACCCATACCAACTTCCACTTTTTACATTGTGAAAGTACAATAGCCTGCTCTTCAGGGGTGGGTTCTCCATTAGAAAGCTTGATGATAACCCTAAGTCTATCACATAATGGAATCTTTGCTACCCCTATTTTTATGTAGTTTAGTTCATTCCTCTTATCCCATGATGGCCAATACTTTTGATATTCAGGAAATGCCTCTTCAATTGTCATTGGTGGCAAGGGTAAAATCTGAAAATGATTATCAATAGGAAGGTTATGCACGTGGCCACGTTTTCTACTAGAAAGTGAAAAGTACTTAGAATCCATAAATTATGGTTCAATATTATGGAGATATCGGGATATTTTTGCCCATACACCCCTTAGTGTATTAAACACATTTCCAAAGTAAAAATAGGGGGTCCTTGTCACGGATGCCTGTGATAACCTATCTCAGATTTTTGAGATTCGCTTTCATTTTCATTTTCCAACCCAATCTCGGTTGATACAAAAACTTGCAATGTTGCGCAGTTGAAAGCTGACACATTGCATATCTTGAAAACCGCTCATCCTAGAATCAAACCGTCTCTGCCAACAACTCTAGAATGCCTGGTGAATACTAGGAATGACCTTGTCATAGAGGCGAAGTGCCTCGAATGTTGCCGACCGCTATGGAGCCAAGTGTCCCTCAAGGTGCACTAGGCAACAAAATTGTTGATCTTTAGGAGTTCATTTCTCAAAGATCACATGGGGTATCGACAATCTATCAAGTCCTATAGGACCATGTCATAGAGGCCTATGATAACCTATCTTGGATTTTGGATATTTGCTTTCATTTCATTTTTTGACTCAATCTCGGTTGATGCAAAAACTTGCAATGTTGCACAGTTGAAAGCTAAAACATTGCATCTATTGAAAATCGCTTGTCCTAGCATCAAATCGTCTCTGCCAAAAGCTCCAAAATACTAGGTGAATGTTAGGAATGACCCTTTCACAGAGGCAAAGTGGCTCAAACATTGCCGACTGTTATGGAGCCAAGTGTCCCTCAAGGTGAGCCAGGCAACAAAATTGTCGATATTCAAGAGTTCATTTCTCGTAGCTCACAAGGGGTATCAACAAGCCTTTAGGTGCTACAAGACCATGTCATGGAGGTATACAATAACCTATCTCATAGTTTGGATATTTTCTTCCATTTTCATTTTTTGACCCAATCTCGGTTGATGCAAAAACTTGCAATGTTGCGTAGTTGAAAGATGAAACATTGCATATCTTGAAAACTAATCGTCCTAGCATCAAACCATATCCTCCAATAGATCCATAATTTTGGATGAATGTTGGGAATGACCCTTTCGTGGAGACAAAGTGGCTCAAACATTTTCGATCGCTATGGAGCCAAGTGTCCCTCAAGGTGCACTAGGCAACAAAATTGCTGATCTTGAGGAGTCTGTTTGTCAGAGCTCATGTGGGGTATCGATGAGATTTTAGGTTCCATAGGACCATGTCATGGAAGCCTATGGTAACCTATCTCATATTTTTTATATTCCCTTCCATTTTCATTTTCCAACCCAATCTCGGTTGGTGCAAAACCTTGCAATGTTGCGTAGTTGAAAGCTGAAACATTGCATATCTTGAAAACCGCTCGTCTTGGCATCAAATCATCTCTCCCAATAGATTCAGAATGTCAGTTGAATTCTGGGAATGACCCTACTACAGAGGAAAAGTGGCTCGAACATTTCTGACTGCTATGGAGCCAAGTGTCCCTTAAGGTGCACTAGGCAATAAAACTATCGATCTTTAGGAGTTCATTTCTTAGAGCTCGTGTGGGATATCGATGAGCTGTTAGGTGATTCAAGATCATGTCATAGAGGCATACAATAACCTATCTCAGATTTTGGAGATTCACTTTCATTTTCATTTTCCAACCAATATCGATTGATGCAAAACCTTGCAATGTTGCACAGTTGAAAGCTGAAACATTGCATATCTTGAAAACCGCTCATCTTGACATCAAACCATCTCTACCAATAGCTCCAAAATTTTGGGTGAATTCTATAAATGACCCTTTCACAGAGGCGAATTGGATCAAACGTTGCTGACCACTATGGAGTCAAGTGTCCCTCAAGGTGCACCAGGCAACAAAATTATCGATCTTCAAGAATCCATTTCTCAGAGCTCATGTGGGGTATTAATGATCCATTAGGTGCTACAAGATTGTGTCATGGAGGTCTATGATAACCTATCTCATATTTTTTAGCTTCACTTCCATTTTCATTTTTCAACTCAATCTCGGTTGATGCAAAATTTTGCAATGTTGCACAATTGAAAGTTGACACATTGCATATCTTGAAAACCGCTCATGCTGGCATCAAACCATCTCTGCCAACAACTCTACAATGTTAGTTGAATGCTAGGCATGACCCTATCATGAAGGTGAAGTGCCTCAAACGTTTCCGACTTCTATGGAGCCAAGTGTCCCTCAAGGTGCACAAGGCAACACAATTTTTGACCTTCAGGAGTCTGTTTCTTAGAGCTCGCATGGGCTATCAATAATCTGTTATGTGCTATAGGACCGTATCATAGAGGTGTGTGATAAATTATCTTAGATTTTGGAGATTTTCTTTTGTTTTCATTTTCTGACCCAATCTCGGTTGATGCAAAACCTTGCAATGTTGCACAGTTGCAAGCTGACACATTGCATATCTTAAAAACTGCTTGTCCTGGCATCAAACCATCTCCGCCAATAGCTTTGGAATGTCAGGTTAATTATAGGAATGACCTTGTCATGGAGGTGAAGTGGCTCGAACATTGTCGACCGCTATGGAGCCAAGTGTCCCTCAAGGTGCATGAGGCAAGAAAATTACCGATCTTCAAGAGTCCATTTCTCAAAGCTCGCATGGGGTATTGACAATTCGTTAGGTGCTACAGGCCCATGTCATAGAGGCCTACAATAACCTATCTCATATTTTGGATATTTGCTTCCATTTTCATTTGCCGACCCAATCTCAGTTGATGCAAAACCTTGCAATGTTGTGCAGTTGAAAGCTGAAATATTGCATACCTTAAAAACCTCTTTTCCTAGCATAAAACCATCTCCGCCATCAACTTTGAAATGCTAGGTGAATTCTAGGAATGAACCTGTCATGGAGGCATAGTGGCTTGAACGTTGTCGACCACTCTGGATCCAAGTGTCAAGCAACAAAATTACCGATCTTCAGGAGTCCATTTCTCAGAGCTTGTATGGGGTATCGATGAGCCATCAAGTGCTAAAGGATCATGTTACAGAGGTCTGTGATAACCTATCTCAGATTTTGGAGATTCACTTCCGTTTTCATTTTCTGACCCAATCTCGGTTGATGCAAAACCTTGCAATGTTGCGTAGTTGAAAGATGAAACATTGCATATCTAAAAAACCATTTTTCCTGGCATCAAACCATCTCAGCTAACACCTGAACAATTTGACATGTAAATGCCAGGTATAACCTTGTTATGCTTCACAACTTATTCAAACATTCAGGACCAAAATGTATTGTGAATGGACTTAATGTTCTTGTAGTGCCCTAAATAGGTCCATGAGGTCAAAATGCTCCAATAGGTCTAAAATTGGGTAGGATTGATATTTTTGATCTTATATGAACTATTATCACTTCATTAAGGTGTTGGAATGAAAATTATGATTATAGGTTTATGAAATGAAACATGCATATTCTCATTAAGTATGAATCATTCAGTAACAATATACATAGACACACGTGCAAGCATAAATATAAGGCATAAGTAATATATAAAGAATAAGACATCCACATAAACATAAATTAGTCTACATAAATACACATGATATATCCATAGACCATGAAGAAAAATATATATGTCCAAAAATGTCATAGATCAAATATGTCCAATAAAGTTAAATTGGCATCGTGAAATCCAAATGGATATAGAACATGTCACTTATACAATATACAAAAATATGTCCAATAATGCCATATTGGCATACAATGATTATCCCTAATCTATTCATTTCTCGAAAGGGGAAGAAAACAAATCCTGAGTTGTCTTCGATCTTCGTGTCGATGAAGATGCAGTAGTCTTTCGAGTGTGCTCAGTAGTCCTCCTATTTAGACTCTTATGCAGTTCAAGCTGATAAAATAACAAGTATAAACATCAATAACTAATATACATAGGAATTTAATTATAGGATGACATAAAATATAATATTTTCTTACCACTACCAAATAGTCGCTATGTACATCCACCGAAGGGGCACGCTGATGATCTGGAGTAATGAGTCCCTACAACAACGATCAACAATTTTATGTAAAATACATACATGAATATCATTAAAAATTTAAATACAAACTATTAAAATAACAATTCTAATTAAGTAATCTCTTTCATACCTCGGTCAATGCGTCAGAACTAGCTATAGCTGCAGCTATGCCGCGATTCAAACTATCATGAACAAAAGGAGGAGTCTTTGTTGCCATTAACTGAAAATGAAATAACAAGAGTATGATGTAGTTATCAAGAATACCTGTAATATTTTACAGCCCCACTAATTAATAAATGATACCTCTGTGAAGGTGCCACCGCATCCTTCAGTGTGCGGTGTCGATTTCGTGGCTCCAACATTAAACTAGTGCACATGTATGGTAGTTTATAAGATAACCATTAATATAAGAACAAACCATTGACTTGTTAATTATAATGCATTATTACATATATACCTGTGGACTAAATGATGTTGTCACAAAGCCAGGTGAAGGAATGGGAACATTGCCATGACAACTTTGACTCTAGATTTTGATCATAATTTGTCTACTAATTTAGTTATTCATTCATTTATTAATTAAATATAATCAAGTAAATCAAATTAACATGCAAATAAACATACCTCAAAAAAATGTGAATGAGGCCTTCGCTATCTAATGTCAACGTCGATGGTCCAGCAGTGAACTAGTGTACATGCACAATAAGTTATGAGACAAGAATCCATATAATTATAGAATAATCAAATGTATACTTTAAAAAATATTTTACTCGATACATACTTGTGGAGTTGAAGACGTAGTGTATAAGGGGTCTGGGGCATCATTGCCACTACAACAAACACTCTTCCCCTGAATTTTCATCATAAACAATAGATACTAATTTAATTTAATTCATTCATTTAAAAATGAAATATATTCAAATAAATTCAATGAACTTGCAAATATTTACCTGTGTATCAATGCCAAATGTTGCATTGAGAAAATCATCAGTCATCAGCTCATCATCATCTTCCTCTCTCTCGGCAGTACCAAATGTGCATAGGGATCCACAAGAATGAAAAAAATGACCCCTCGCAGATCGAACATGGTCACCCTCGACTAGAGGAGTGGCGCACTGAATGAGAGTCTGTGTCAGAGCACTAATCGTTCCTATTGTGTCCACCTCCAGATGTTCCTTCACATTGGAAGGAATACTAACATGATCCACCTGTGGCTTGCCATTGGAAAACCTAGGTGCATTAGGGTCACGACGTGCCATAGGTCTATCAAATGATGACCCCCCACCTCTACCTCGAGACTCTAGAAAGTCAAAATAATTTGGCACCTCCTTCAAGACAAACTCACAATAGAGTTTCCTCAGGAAATAGATAGGAACCTCATGATTGTTATAGGGAGGGGAATCAAAGACCATCCACCATTTGTCCCAAAAGTTTGTTTTTATATCTTCATTCAAGCACCAATGAATTGGGAACCTCCTTGTTGTAGTTTTAAGAGTTTTAGTTTCCCCTGGCTTTTTAAAGAGTTTGCAAATGTCGCCTTTTGTGATTTCTTTCTTTTTTTATGCCCTCATATGATAATTTATTTGCATAATATTGTTTTTGTTCTTCTCTTTTGTCGTGCCATAATTTAGTTGCCCACTAACTGAACCTATGCGAGTCAAGATTGATTCTAATGATTTTGAAAGTGTTTTCCTTCTAGGATTTATACCAATAGAATCTTTTAACCTCCTAATTAAAGATTCTATTTCTGTTTTCCCTATTTCTATTTAGTTTATCAAAATTTCATGTATTCCAGGAGGAGGTTTCTCGATTGGTGGAGGCGGTTGGGGTTCATTTTCTTCATTATTTTCAACATCGATTTGTTTATGAGGAGAAGATGGAGGCTTTGGTTAAGGATTTTCTGTGGGAAGATCATTCATTCCTGGCAATTAAAAGAAAATCTATTTTAAAAGTCTAATTAAACATAAAATTTAAGACAAGAAATTTTGACAATCAAATTTGATTGGAAACTAAAAATTAAACCTAAATTTCAATACAAATAAGATACATGGTTGTAGAATCACTTACCTCTTCTTCCGGTCTGACCTTGATGATGTCGTGGAGCCATTTTTTTGCTTCAATTTGATGGAGCAAAACCCACAATGAATCGCGTACGCAATGTTATGAAGAGAATTCAATTATTTTAGTTTATATATTATTAACAATATTAAATATTTTAAAATTTGATATCTCTCAGCACATTTTACGCTCAAAAAATACCAAAAGAAAAGTTATATAAATCCAAACAAAAGTATAAAAACTTTATAACTGAAATTATAACTATATAACTGTATATTTATTACAAATGAACAATTAAATTTTGTTATGTTTAAGTTTGTGTTTATTTCTTTTTATTTTCTATTTCTAAATTAAAAATTTGCACCATATAATAATTTGTTGATTATTAGAATTCAAACGACTTATTATTTTTTATTTAATATTAAAAATACAAAATATGCTTTATATCAAATTCCATAGAAACATACATAATCTAAAACATAAGACACTTTTATATTTAACATATTTTTTAAAACTATTCAACTTCTTTAAAACTTTTTGCTATTTAAATTTATAAATCCATTATGGATTGAGAGTACCCAAGGCACGCTCAAATACTAATAATTATTTCAAACACTATGTAAATGCCTATTGCCTACATCATTTGATATTCTCTCCGACAAATTACACCTGCTCTCACCAAAAAGAAGAGATACCTATATAGGATCTTGATGGAAATTTAAGAGCCTAAAATGATTCAAAATGAACTATCATTAAACTCGTGCGTTGACATATTTGGTTTGATGTTACGTAGTCTGCTTTCATTGAAAACTATAAATAGTGACAAGTGAATGAAACTTGAACTACTTGATACGATTCTTGACACACTTGGAAATGACCAAGTCAATTACATTGATATGTTGTTACATCTTTTCAGTCATTACAATCCTTCATTTCACCCTTCAATCAACTATCTACTTTAGAAGGTATCAGGAAATTAATGTTTTCACAACTAGAAAGAATAGAATAAATCTTTAATAATACATGAAAAACTTTACAATGTGAGTCAATGCAATTAAATTTTAAAAATTATCCACCTTCCAAAACAAGTAGTAAATATAATAATAGTTTCAAAACAAGTAGTAAATATAATAATAGTTTTAAAAAAGACATTAGTCTCTTCTTTCTTTTTTAAATGATTGATTAATTAGTTTGATCCAAAAAAATAAAATTCATTGAAATAATCTAAAGATTACAATATATTAATTATGTTGATAGAAACATACACACTAAATCTAGAAACAATCTTATGTCAACACTAATTATCAAAATCTAATACCAAGTATTACATTCTTATATTATTGATTAAATAAAGCTTGAATGAAAATACATAATAATTAAAATAATTTTAATTTATCTAATCTATTAAAGAAGGTCAATTTGTTCAGATACCTAGTTAGATAAAAAAAATATTTATAAAATTTTAATGGGTTAAAAACTACAATATGATTTGAAGTTAACATTCAATCTCCAATAAATTAGTTAGTCTCATATCCATCTAATTTTCTAAGCAATTTTTTAAAATATTCTTATTTTAAAGTGTCTTTCATTGTACTATTATTCCAAATTTGAAGAATTCAATTTTGGTATTATTTTAAATTTATTATCTATTGTGAATTCATCAATTTTATATTATATTTATTAATTTTATTTTAATATATTTCTAATTTTTTTTTTTTAAAATTATTTTTAAATTCATATTTTGGTAATTATGAATTAAATTTTAATATTTAAATTTTGAATTTTAAAAATTGAAAATTATATATATATATATATATATAGAATCTTGACATAAAATCCTAAAAGACTCTATTTTACTTCATCTTCCAATTTCAAATGGTTTAACGATGATATGCATTCGAATCTGAAAGGTTTTTTCAAAATGTAGACTTCAATGTCTGTTTAGGCAAAAAAGTGTAACCCACTATTGTGGGATCACCCTATCATAATTGATGATCCTTCTATGGACTATCAATTTACTATACATAATTGTAATGTCACAAATTATCACTCCAGTGTAGTTTTCCATTTCACAAAGCCTCTACCTTAGCTTAAGACACAAAATTACAAGTCACCCCTAATGCCTGCTCATTTTATCCCTGTCGCCACCCATTAAGAATCTCAACCATGTGACCTAGATGACATAGGATGCATGTGTGCCAAGGAGATGTCCATGTTCCATGCACTTGTCTGTGAATTTGTAGACATGTAAAGTGTTATTGCAGTGTTACAAACTGCCACCCTACAGTTGTAATGCCTAATTCCATCACCCACTT
>MU223590.1:1869999-1880860 GCA_018584345.1 Thuja plicata
AAGTTTACAATATAATTTGAATGATGAATCACATTGATATTTAAAACTTTCAACCAATAAAGTTCAAATAAATAGTAATATAATTTTAACTATTTCTTATACTAACAATAACATATAAGTTGAATTGTTATTAGTTTGTTGTTTTGATATTAAATAGGAAATAAACAAGGGTGGTGCCCCTTACACATCCACAACCCAAAGACGCCAATAAATAAAGATTAGCAACACACTAACATCTTATCAACATAAAAAACTACAAGGGTTTATCAACATATTGTAAGCTATATCTAACAACACACAAAAAGCAACTAAAACATAGTTTGACAACATATCAACAACTATAACTAACAACAAACTATAAACTACTAAATAGGTTCATCATGGAACTATAGTCCACTAAATTAGGAACCATAACTAACAAAAACCTATAAACTACTAAGGTGTTCATCCTGGAACCATAATCTAGTTTAGCAGAAGAAATAAAAAGAATTTTGGCATAAAGCCCCCGAGGGAAAACAATATTAATAGTAAAAACTCAAAGGAAGCTATGTATGAGTAGTAGGCTTAATGTCACATCTAGCTTGATGGAGCACATGGCTCTAATCCTCCGTTAGGAACTTAAATAGGTCCTTGTAGTTTCCTCTATCCTTCACATCCTTTCCTAGCACCTTTCTCTGCATGAGGCACACAGAAGTAGTCAAATTGTGCATCACATGGAGGCTAAGCCTTGAAATGCTCCTCATCTTCCTTTCCAATTCAAGGATCTTGGTCCTCAACATTCCCACCTCAGTCTTCAATGTCGTCAACTCCCTAGCCATAGTTTGGCAATTAGTGTAGCTACATTTAATAGTGTTTGTGATAACATACTCTTGGAGTCCAACATTATATCCTTTGTTAAGTCCACACACTCCATTTTTATGCTATCAGAGATATGAGTGGAGCTATTATTTCTAGATTTCACTGAGCTTTCAGTTGCTTTTGTTTTCCCTTCTTCACCTTCAACAATATCCTCCTTCCCTCCCTTCTGCATAGGTTTTCCACTCCACTAATCCTCTCATTCTTCATCTAAGTCATAATCAAATAGCTAGGCCTTTTTACCTTTATCTACCAAATGTGTTGCTAGTTTGTGGGAACTTAATGGTTTGCTCTCATTTTTTCTATTATACTCCCCGGCCTCTTCTTCCTCCTAATGACTTCTTGGATGGAGAATTTAGGTTTATTGGTTGAAGGGGAGGGTTTTTTTTCTTTTCCTCTTACTAGCTATCAAAGGAATGGTAGCTTTACTTTTTAAAACACACAGATCTGTAGCGATCACGGAGGGTGCAGGAGTTTCACGTGTCACCAATTAAGAAGCTAATTTTGAAGCACCGAGATAACATATACACTTCTTTTTTCTTGGGTCAGGAGCATCAACGATATTGGCAGGTGGTGGTGAGATTGAATTAGGGGCTTCCTAGACAACAACGAGCTTAGATGGATACATAGCTAAGTGAAAGGGGCCTTGGTGTAGAGGAATGGTTTTTTTTTGGTGGCATCTTAAAATTCCCTAACCAAGATCTCTAGGGAAGGAAATAAGGTCATGATTCCTAAAATGGTCCAACAATGTCTTATGATAGAAATAATGCACTTTAAAAATGCCTTCCAAAGTGAAATAATTCATGACCATAAGACATATCTAACTCTAGGGAAGTGACAACTGCTCCCTTTCATACCCACCATGCATTTCAATTGGGGCTTCATTCCCTTTGAAAAATATATTAAGGATTTCATTGTCTGTCACGTGACTAGTTATCTTCCACTTTCTACCCTCTATAGATACTGCAGTGGCATGTTCTATCACTTGTTCACTAATTTAAAATGAAATTCCTACCTATGTGACTCTCTTGTCCTTGCATTAGGTAGAAAATTGCATTGACAAACCCTCGCAATAACCATTAATACACTTGATAAACTCTAAAATACCTCCCTCTTTGCAAATATTCCACATAGTAGTGTTGTTCTTGAACTCGTTGTGCTTACTAGGATCAAAATGGATGCAGTCCCCACCCATCTTATGAGTTATAGTAAAAAAAACTTGTAGAGATGCCCACCCATATTTCAAAATCACTAACTTAAACACTATTAAGAAAAAATACCATTAAAAGTCAATAGTTAAAAGGAGAAATAAAAGCCTTGCATGCCCATTTGGACATAATCATTCATTTGTCCCCTCATAATACTCTACTCATGTGGACAATACAACACTTCACACGAAGGGATTTTGGGGTGGATTCCCATGGTACACGATATTCACATCTTTAAGAAATAAAGGATATTTCTTAATTAAATGTTTGTGCATCACTTTGAAATGATGTCATCGCATCATTGAGGGACCTTCCTTAATGTTCACATGGCTTATGTAGTAGTCCATCCCTTTCCATGTCCACATTTTGATTTAACTAATTGTGACTTAAATCCTCCATCCCCTTCAACTAGTCCACACCACCAAGTCATATGTCCATATCATCCATTTCCCATTCACAACTATTTTTTAAATTTTTTCATCTTAGACTTTTAAAATTATTTTATTTGCATCCCCATTTCCATAGAATCATTATGTAATGTAAAATATACAACAACTGAAAGTAGAGGTCATCCACGATTATTTTTTGTTTAACTCTCTCCACTAAGGAGTGTTTTAACATGATTTGCGAGGGATTTTCTTTTCCTCCAACATTTCAAGATTCCAGTTTGAAGGCCTAACACTACCATATCATCAACAACCATATTATCTTTTTTATAGGCATGACTAATTTCAAAAATATTCAGTCCCAAAAGAAGTTTATGAATATCCCCCTTGATTCCTTCGATAGACTAGTTCACCTTACTCAATAATATGGGGGCATCTATTGTGAATTTAGAATCACCTTCTATAGACAAAAACCTTATACCAATTGAAAGGACAATTTTGAGTCTCCATAGTAAAGCCATCCGTTTGGCCTAATTATTTTTATTTTTGTCTAGATTACTTGTATAGGCAGCCACAATATCACCAAGAATTTCCTTGTAACAACCCCACTGAAGCATTTCCCTGGGATCTTCTTGCAGCGCCATCAAAATGTAATGTATACCAACCAAATCTAGGGGAATCCATTTAATATTTCACTTCAATCTTATTTGAATTATCAAACCTTGCATAAGTCCTAGATATACCCTAAAAATGTTCACCTAGAACTTGAGTAGCAAAAAAATATGGGCACGGCTAGGTAGTAACATAAAGATTTTCCATGAGCAATTTGAAAAAAGATCTAAAGACTTCTTCAATAAGGTTCTCCATTCCACTGAAAATCTTATTACTCATTTCCTTCCATATGCTCCAACCAAGATGGAAGAATATATGTTTCCATAATTATCTAATAAGAGGGTTATGTGAAGTCTCCAAACACTCTATAACTAGTTGTTGAATATCTGTATTCATGACCCAAAGAACTTCTAGATTTTTTAGCACCATACACCATAGGAATTGGTTAAAGTTATAATGGATTAATAAATGGGGAGTATTTTGCTCCTCTTTCTTACATAGCATATAATGATTAGAGAGCTAAAAATCATGCTTAATAAGATTATCTTCTGTGAGTATTTTGTTGTGCATTATTGTCCACCAAAAGAATTAATTTTGGGAATTAGCTTGCGGCTCCAAAATTTCTGCTAAAAATTAGTGAATTTTCCTTCCTTCAGTTGTATATTATAAGATATTTAATAGTAACAGAACCATCTAGGTTCTTTCTCCAAATGAAATTATCCTCCCTTTGGAAGAGACAAATTCTATTTTTCTTTAACAACTTGTATATCTTTGTATCCTTCTCTAACAAGTGAGGTTGATTGAGGTAGCATTGTGAGGAAGCCTTCCAAGAATCTTGGAGGATATGTAGTCCATAGTTCATTGTCCAAAAAACATCTATGTATTACCACAGATAGCCCTCAAATATTGGTGTTGAGCTAGTGGCTTATCCCCTAGCTAGGTATCTTCCTAAAACCAAATCTTACCACCATTCTAAATCTACCATATTAGGCCTATATGAATAGTATTCCTACATTTGAGGATGTTTTTCCACATCTTGGAACCACTTGGGAATACTTGAGTAGTAAGTACCCTATAAAATTATTATAATTTAGATATTTGGCACTCATAATGTTACACCAATTAGCATTATGGAGTTATGTCCTCCATTCTATTTTAGCCACGAGGGCTTTATTAAGGAGATATTTCTTAATCCCAATCTCCCAAATTATTTTGGTAACAAACCCTATCCCAATTAACAAGTTCCATTCTTCTTTTTTCTTCCATATGTGTCCATAAGAAGGTTTTATGTATTCTTTCTAGTTTCTCCACCATAGAGCCTAGAATCTTAAATAAAGACATGAAATAAATAGGAATACCTTGCAATGAAGTCACCAGAAGCTGGAGTTTACCCGTACTAATAATAAGTTTTCCTTTCCATCTTGAAAGCTTCATTTTTATTCTTTCCAATATTGAGCTCCAAAAGGTGTTGGATACCTCTTTGACAGTAAGAGCTAGACCTAGATATATGCCAAGAAGAAAAACACCCTCACAACCTAGAATATATTTTATTTTAATTTACAACTTCTCAGTGGTAATAAATAAGTAAATGTTTCTTTTTTCATAATTTATATGTTGTCTTGAGATTTATACATAATTATTAAGGAAATATTTTCATTCTCTAGCTTCCACCACTAAAGCCATTCCAAAAAAAATGGTATCATCCACAAATTGCTATAGAGCAATTGGTGGTATAGTAGAAGCAACTTTAGCCTCTTGCAGCTTTCCCCTGCACACAAGGCTTAGAAACTTTCTTCCCAACACCTCAACAAGGATAATGAATAGATAGGGGGACAAGGGGTCACCTTTTCTAATTCCTCTAGCCACCTCAAAATACCCCTTAGGAACCCCATTAACAAGAAAAAAATATCATACATTTGCTACACACTCTCTAATTAAGTTGATCATTATGTCACAAAAACCCAACCTCCTTAGGACATTGAAAAAAAAGTCCCTACTCAATTTTTTATATGCCTTTGACATGTCAAGTTTAAGAACCATCCCTAATTGACAATATTTATCCATAGAATGAATAACTTGATGAGTTGTAACTACAACATCAAGAATATACCTTCTAAGAACAAGTACCTTTTGGTTGTTGTTAATGCAACCATCAAAGAGTGGTTTGATCCTACTAACCAAAACCTTAGAGAAGATTTTAAATATATAGTATTATATAGACTGATGCGTCTAATGTATGAAAGTATTTGAGGCTCCTATATCTTATGAATCAGGGAAATGAAAGAGCTTCTCAGTTTCTTTAGTAGTTTACTAGCTTGGATGAATTCTTTAGCTACTGTGGTTTGCATTCATAGTCAGAGTTTTCCCCAATGGAGATGGTCCAACTATGCAACAAAAGTCAACACAGTGGAAACAACCAACACAAGATCATTAAGAACTCAATGATGAACAATCAACATGCCTCGCAAGCCTTCTTATTTTCTAGAATCAAAGATTTACAACATACATTCCCAACAACATGTCATCTTACATTCCAAGTGCACATGCTTGCTTACAATCATAAATCCAGATCCATACTAGATTCTAAGCTACTGAACTAATCTTCTTTCCCAAAAACTACCAACTCAGGAAGCAAGACTACAAATATATACAAGATCGCAAGCCATATGTTGGCCAAAAAAGATCACATTCTCCAAGAACGAATAAAACATTTTACAACAGATAAGTCAGGACCAAAATCTACAAGAACACCTCCAAATAGATATGGAATAAAGTGTGGTCACACAAGAAGGTCAGACACGATCATAGATCATCAAAAAATGTGCCAATTAGCATCACCGATCGTGGAACTCCATCACAAACCAAATCATGCCAACCTAGCCATTAGAATAAGAAGAAAAAATATAACCAGGCAAAAAATTAATAAATATCCATCTAGAAAGAACGTAATGAGATGTGAAACCAAACATAGATTCATCATGATGTCCAGAACACACTATTGGGATCACAAGAGATAAGGAACCATTTGGAAGGATCATTGATTAAAACACTAAAACAAATAAAAGGAACAAACTGAAAAGAAAATATTTTTGGGTGATGCAAGATTGCCAACAACCCAAGGATGCTCCTACATCAGACACCCCTGGTGAGAAGAAAATGTTCCATAAGAGAAACTTATGAACATTTTAAAATGTTCCAATTAGCATCGTCGATCGTGGAACTCCATCACAAACCAAATCATGCCAACCTGGCCATTAGAATAAGAAGAACAAATATGACCAGGCCAGAAATTAATAAATCCCCATCTAGAAAGAATGTAACGAGATGTGAAACCAAACATAGATTCATCATGATGTCCAGAACACACCATTGGGATCACAAGAGATAAGGAACCAATTGGAAGGATCATCGATCAAAACACTAAAATAGATAAAAGGAACAAATTGATAAGGAAATATTTTTGGGTGATGCAAGATTGCTAACAACCCAAGGATGCTCCTACATTAGACACCCCTGCTGAGAAGAAAATGTTCCATAAGAGAAACTTATGAACATTTGACAAGATGTGGGACATAAATTCCATGCTTGTTCTTTATCCAAACATCCTCTTCATTTGCAACTCTCTGTCTCTGTACCTCTTCCATCCTTTGTCATATCCATCCACTTACTCTACTTTGTACATACTATGTCATATCTCACATCAACATTAGAACTCTGACCACTACCTCTTCCCCTTTACATAACTGATTTACCTCTATTACAATCCTTCATCTAATTAGCAATAAAGGTCTTCTGCTGCTTCACTTTATTCTCCTTACAGTTTGACCAACTACCCCTAAGATCTGCCTTCAACAGCCTTCTTCTTATCCTTACTAACCTTTGTATCCTACTTCTCTAAATAGTAACTCTTCACCATGCTCAGACTTCTTCTACTTATCCTGTATGCTTCCTTTAAAGGAACCAAAGTAAAATTTTGTCCATCCTTCTCTATTGTGACCAAGTTTCTCCTGCAATCATGAATAGCTCCTCTATGAAATTTCCAAGGTCTACCCAATAGGACATAAAAAGAAGTCATAGAGACCACATCACACAACACCTTATCTCTGTAAGGTCCAATGCTAAAGTTGACCAAACACTGCTCTTTCACCTCCACCATGTGCTCATCTAAAAACCAACTTATCTCATAAGGATAAGGATGTTTAAACCTCTTCAATCCAAAATTTTGCACCATCTCCTTTGATAGAAAATTCTCAGTACTACACCCATCCAAGAAACCTTTACAACATTTACCTCCCAATTTGCAAATAGTCCTAAACAAACTCCTCCTTTGTAAAGGTTCAGCTTCTTTCCTACTCAACATAACTCTCCTAAGCATAAGAGATTCTCCTATCTCAGGTTCTATCATGCCTTCCATAAGTTCATTAGTGGCTTTATCCTCATGTGCCACAACATCCTATCTACTTGTTGTTTTTTTTTCCAGTTTTGAAATCTTGATGTAAAATTTTTGGGTTCCCAATAATGTTCTTGCATAAATTGTCAAATCCTATCTACATGCTATCAAATTTTCCCTGTAAATGTTGATCTCTGAGCCATAAAATTAATGAAATGTCTAAGACCCTAGGTCCTAAGGTCATTTTTCATTCATATCAAGATAAAACCCTAGTTCTTCGTAATTGGCTTCTAATTTGTAGTTACCTTTTTCAGAAATCCAAATCACTTAAGTCATGTGATCCTTTTTATGTTTTGAGTTAGTTGCGAAGTCTCATAAAAATTTCAAAATATTCCCTTTTGTTTTGAGACTTAGTGTAGTACTTTGGTTGCGTTATCTCATAATAAAAAGAATATTCTTTCAAAGATAAAGAGATTTAATGCAGGCTGTTGATTCAGATTGAGATCTTGTGGTCCACGCAAAGTCTCATTTGAAACCCTAGAGTTAAGAAATGGTCTAGCAAATTTGACTTTCTTCAGTCATGCAGTCTCGCAAACAAATCATAGTTAAGACTTCGTTTGATTTTCATTTAGTCATGAGATCGCAGAAGGTAAAGAGAGTTATGTCAAATATTAAGCGATTCAACAATAGCCATTGGTTTTCTAGTGATCCTGTGGCTGGCGTTTAATCATGAAAAGAAAATGTTGATTAGTAAAATTTTATGAGATTTAATGTGGATCATGAGATGAAGAATGAATCAAAGGAAGGCACGTAATATTAGAATAATTCCATAAATTACATCAAGATTAAGAGACTTAACACTAGCCATTGATTAAAAGAAAGATCAAAGGGCTAGCATTTAATCTCCAATTAAACTTTGAGTTACATTAAATGTTCATCGACTTTGAGTTTCTTCAGTCGTGAAGTCTCATAAGTTTACCAAGGTTTAAGACATGGTAATATTTATTCAATCGTGTGATCTCTGAAGAAAATAAGGGTTAAGTCAAATGTTATGAGATCTAGCAACTACCGTCTGATTCAAATTTGATCTTGTGGCCAGCATTTAGTCGTGAGATAAAAGTTCAAATGAGAAAAAGTTCAAGAGATTCAGCGACTACCGTCAGATTGAGGAAAGATATAAAGGCTGGTGTTTAATCTTGTAATAAACATTGAGTTAGATAACTTGTTCAGCGACAATGAGATTTAGTTAGTTGCTAAGTCTCCATGTGAACTATGGTTAACAAAGGTTAAATCAAAGCTCAGTGAAGTTTGCAGCGAAAAAATATGAACCGTAGATGAGAAAAAGATATGATGGTTGGCATTAAGTCGCTAATAAAAGTCAAAAAGTCATCAAAACATTCAACAACTCAGAGGTATTAATCCAGATGTTGACACTTGTTTAAGCCATTCCAAATATCTGCGATCTACGTGAAGTCTCAAAATAAACCTATGGTTAGTAAACCTATCTGGCGACTTAGAGATAGCTTTAGTTGCAAAGTCTCATGAAAAACTAAAGTTAAGGAAAAAGCTTGAGATATTTCATGCGAGCCATCGGATTAAAAGTGATCTAATGGTAGTCTTGAAGTCTTCGATTAGATGCAGTAAGTACAAGATAAATGAGAGATTTCACGCAAACCATCAGATTGAAAGAGGATCTAACGATGGTAGTGTAATCTCTAAATAGACTCAAGGTTAATGAAATCTTTCACTGAATTCAAATTTATATAGTTGCATAATCTCCAAAGAAACCAAAGATTAAACAAAAGTTATTTTTAAGCTTTAGTCGCGGAATCTCTGAATGGAGTATAAGTTAATTATATTGTTCAGCAACTTGGAGATAACCGTTGATCAAAGTATTGATCATGTGGTTGGTGCTAATTCTCATGATAAAACTAGAGTTAAAGCTAACTCTCAGCAATAAGGAGATAAAGCAGTCGCGTGGTCACTAAAAAGAACTTGAGTAAAGGTAAGGTCATTACAATCCTTCATTTCACCCTTCAATCAACTATCTACTTTAGAAGGTATCAGGAAATTAATGTTTTCACAACTAGAAAGAATAGAATAAATCTTTAATAATACATGAAAAACTTTACAATGTGAGTCAATGCAATTAAATTTTAAAAATTATCCACCTTCCAAAACAAGTAGTAAATATAATAATAGTTTCAAAACAAGTAGTAAATATAATAATAGTTTTAAAAAAGACATTAGTCTCTTCTTTCTTTTTTAAATGATTGATTAATTAGTTTGATCCAAAAAAATAAAATTCATTGAAATAATCTAAAGATTACAATATATTAATTATGTTGATAGAAACATACACACTAAATCTAGAAACAATCTTATGTCAACACTAATTATCAAAATCTAATACCAAGTATTACATTCTTATATTATTGATTAAATAAAGCTTGAATGAAAATACATAATAATTAAAATAATTTTAATTTATCTAATCTATTAAAGAAGGTCAATTTGTTCAGATACCTAGTTAGATAAAAAAAATATTTATAAAATTTTAATGGGTTAAAAACTACAATATGATTTGAAGTTAACATTCAATCTCCAATAAATTAGTTAGTCTCATATCCATCTAATTTTCTAAGCAATTTTTTAAAATATTCTTATTTTAAAGTGTCTTTCATTGTACTATTATTCCAAATTTGAAGAATTCAATTTTGGTATTATTTTAAATTTATTATCTATTGTGAATTCATCAATTTTATATTATATTTATTAATTTTATTTTAATATATTTCTAATTTTTTTTTTTTAAAATTATTTTTAAATTCATATTTTGGTAATTATGAATTAAATTTTAATATTTAAATTTTGAATTTTAAAAATTGAAAATTATATATATATATATATATATAGAATCTTGACATAAAATCCTAAAAGACTCTATTTTACTTCATCTTCCAATTTCAAATGGTTTAACGATGATATGCATTCGAATCTGAAAGGTTTTTTCAAAATGTAGACTTCAATGTCTGTTTAGGCAAAAAAGTGTAACCCACTATTGTGGGATCACCCTATCATAATTGATGATCCTTCTATGGACTATCAATTTACTATACATAATTGTAATGTCACAAATTATCACTCCAGTGTAGTTTTCCATTTCACAAAGCCTCTACCTTAGCTTAAGACACAAAATTACAAGTCACCCCTAATGCCTGCTCATTTTATCCCTGTCGCCACCCATTAAGAATCTCAACCATGTGACCTAGATGACATAGGATGCATGTGTGCCAAGGAGATGTCCATGTTCCATGCACTTGTCTGTGAATTTGTAGACATGTAAAGTGTTATTGCAGTGTTACAAACTGCCACCCTACAGTTGTAATGCCTAATTCCATCACCCACTT
>MU223590.1:1880910-1953569 GCA_018584345.1 Thuja plicata
AAGTTTACAATATAATTTGAATGATGAATCACATTGATATTTAAAACTTTCAACCAATAAAGTTCAAATAAATAGTAATATAATTTTAACTATTTCTTATACTAACAATAACATATAAGTTGAATTGTTATTAGTTTGTTGTTTTGATATTAAATAGGAAATAAACAAGGGTGGTGCCCCTTACACATCCACAACCCAAAGACGCCAATAAATAAAGATTAGCAACACACTAACATCTTATCAACATAAAAAACTACAAGGGTTTATCAACATATTGTAAGCTATATCTAACAACACACAAAAAGCAACTAAAACATAGTTTGACAACATATCAACAACTATAACTAACAACAAACTATAAACTACTAAATAGGTTCATCATGGAACTATAGTCCACTAAATTAGGAACCATAACTAACAAAAACCTATAAACTACTAAGGTGTTCATCCTGGAACCATAATCTAGTTTAGCAGAAGAAATAAAAAGAATTTTGGCATAAAGCCCCCGAGGGAAAACAATATTAATAGTAAAAACTCAAAGGAAGCTATGTATGAGTAGTAGGCTTAATGTCACATCTAGCTTGATGGAGCACATGGCTCTAATCCTCCGTTAGGAACTTAAATAGGTCCTTGTAGTTTCCTCTATCCTTCACATCCTTTCCTAGCACCTTTCTCTGCATGAGGCACACAGAAGTAGTCAAATTGTGCATCACATGGAGGCTAAGCCTTGAAATGCTCCTCATCTTCCTTTCCAATTCAAGGATCTTGGTCCTCAACATTCCCACCTCAGTCTTCAATGTCGTCAACTCCCTAGCCATAGTTTGGCAATTAGTGTAGCTACATTTAATAGTGTTTGTGATAACATACTCTTGGAGTCCAACATTATATCCTTTGTTAAGTCCACACACTCCATTTTTATGCTATCAGAGATATGAGTGGAGCTATTATTTCTAGATTTCACTGAGCTTTCAGTTGCTTTTGTTTTCCCTTCTTCACCTTCAACAATATCCTCCTTCCCTCCCTTCTGCATAGGTTTTCCACTCCACTAATCCTCTCATTCTTCATCTAAGTCATAATCAAATAGCTAGGCCTTTTTACCTTTATCTACCAAATGTGTTGCTAGTTTGTGGGAACTTAATGGTTTGCTCTCATTTTTTCTATTATACTCCCCGGCCTCTTCTTCCTCCTAATGACTTCTTGGATGGAGAATTTAGGTTTATTGGTTGAAGGGGAGGGTTTTTTTTCTTTTCCTCTTACTAGCTATCAAAGGAATGGTAGCTTTACTTTTTAAAACACACAGATCTGTAGCGATCACGGAGGGTGCAGGAGTTTCACGTGTCACCAATTAAGAAGCTAATTTTGAAGCACCGAGATAACATATACACTTCTTTTTTCTTGGGTCAGGAGCATCAACGATATTGGCAGGTGGTGGTGAGATTGAATTAGGGGCTTCCTAGACAACAACGAGCTTAGATGGATACATAGCTAAGTGAAAGGGGCCTTGGTGTAGAGGAATGGTTTTTTTTTGGTGGCATCTTAAAATTCCCTAACCAAGATCTCTAGGGAAGGAAATAAGGTCATGATTCCTAAAATGGTCCAACAATGTCTTATGATAGAAATAATGCACTTTAAAAATGCCTTCCAAAGTGAAATAATTCATGACCATAAGACATATCTAACTCTAGGGAAGTGACAACTGCTCCCTTTCATACCCACCATGCATTTCAATTGGGGCTTCATTCCCTTTGAAAAATATATTAAGGATTTCATTGTCTGTCACGTGACTAGTTATCTTCCACTTTCTACCCTCTATAGATACTGCAGTGGCATGTTCTATCACTTGTTCACTAATTTAAAATGAAATTCCTACCTATGTGACTCTCTTGTCCTTGCATTAGGTAGAAAATTGCATTGACAAACCCTCGCAATAACCATTAATACACTTGATAAACTCTAAAATACCTCCCTCTTTGCAAATATTCCACATAGTAGTGTTGTTCTTGAACTCGTTGTGCTTACTAGGATCAAAATGGATGCAGTCCCCACCCATCTTATGAGTTATAGTAAAAAAAACTTGTAGAGATGCCCACCCATATTTCAAAATCACTAACTTAAACACTATTAAGAAAAAATACCATTAAAAGTCAATAGTTAAAAGGAGAAATAAAAGCCTTGCATGCCCATTTGGACATAATCATTCATTTGTCCCCTCATAATACTCTACTCATGTGGACAATACAACACTTCACACGAAGGGATTTTGGGGTGGATTCCCATGGTACACGATATTCACATCTTTAAGAAATAAAGGATATTTCTTAATTAAATGTTTGTGCATCACTTTGAAATGATGTCATCGCATCATTGAGGGACCTTCCTTAATGTTCACATGGCTTATGTAGTAGTCCATCCCTTTCCATGTCCACATTTTGATTTAACTAATTGTGACTTAAATCCTCCATCCCCTTCAACTAGTCCACACCACCAAGTCATATGTCCATATCATCCATTTCCCATTCACAACTATTTTTTAAATTTTTTCATCTTAGACTTTTAAAATTATTTTATTTGCATCCCCATTTCCATAGAATCATTATGTAATGTAAAATATACAACAACTGAAAGTAGAGGTCATCCACGATTATTTTTTGTTTAACTCTCTCCACTAAGGAGTGTTTTAACATGATTTGCGAGGGATTTTCTTTTCCTCCAACATTTCAAGATTCCAGTTTGAAGGCCTAACACTACCATATCATCAACAACCATATTATCTTTTTTATAGGCATGACTAATTTCAAAAATATTCAGTCCCAAAAGAAGTTTATGAATATCCCCCTTGATTCCTTCGATAGACTAGTTCACCTTACTCAATAATATGGGGGCATCTATTGTGAATTTAGAATCACCTTCTATAGACAAAAACCTTATACCAATTGAAAGGACAATTTTGAGTCTCCATAGTAAAGCCATCCGTTTGGCCTAATTATTTTTATTTTTGTCTAGATTACTTGTATAGGCAGCCACAATATCACCAAGAATTTCCTTGTAACAACCCCACTGAAGCATTTCCCTGGGATCTTCTTGCAGCGCCATCAAAATGTAATGTATACCAACCAAATCTAGGGGAATCCATTTAATATTTCACTTCAATCTTATTTGAATTATCAAACCTTGCATAAGTCCTAGATATACCCTAAAAATGTTCACCTAGAACTTGAGTAGCAAAAAAATATGGGCACGGCTAGGTAGTAACATAAAGATTTTCCATGAGCAATTTGAAAAAAGATCTAAAGACTTCTTCAATAAGGTTCTCCATTCCACTGAAAATCTTATTACTCATTTCCTTCCATATGCTCCAACCAAGATGGAAGAATATATGTTTCCATAATTATCTAATAAGAGGGTTATGTGAAGTCTCCAAACACTCTATAACTAGTTGTTGAATATCTGTATTCATGACCCAAAGAACTTCTAGATTTTTTAGCACCATACACCATAGGAATTGGTTAAAGTTATAATGGATTAATAAATGGGGAGTATTTTGCTCCTCTTTCTTACATAGCATATAATGATTAGAGAGCTAAAAATCATGCTTAATAAGATTATCTTCTGTGAGTATTTTGTTGTGCATTATTGTCCACCAAAAGAATTAATTTTGGGAATTAGCTTGCGGCTCCAAAATTTCTGCTAAAAATTAGTGAATTTTCCTTCCTTCAGTTGTATATTATAAGATATTTAATAGTAACAGAACCATCTAGGTTCTTTCTCCAAATGAAATTATCCTCCCTTTGGAAGAGACAAATTCTATTTTTCTTTAACAACTTGTATATCTTTGTATCCTTCTCTAACAAGTGAGGTTGATTGAGGTAGCATTGTGAGGAAGCCTTCCAAGAATCTTGGAGGATATGTAGTCCATAGTTCATTGTCCAAAAAACATCTATGTATTACCACAGATAGCCCTCAAATATTGGTGTTGAGCTAGTGGCTTATCCCCTAGCTAGGTATCTTCCTAAAACCAAATCTTACCACCATTCTAAATCTACCATATTAGGCCTATATGAATAGTATTCCTACATTTGAGGATGTTTTTCCACATCTTGGAACCACTTGGGAATACTTGAGTAGTAAGTACCCTATAAAATTATTATAATTTAGATATTTGGCACTCATAATGTTACACCAATTAGCATTATGGAGTTATGTCCTCCATTCTATTTTAGCCACGAGGGCTTTATTAAGGAGATATTTCTTAATCCCAATCTCCCAAATTATTTTGGTAACAAACCCTATCCCAATTAACAAGTTCCATTCTTCTTTTTTCTTCCATATGTGTCCATAAGAAGGTTTTATGTATTCTTTCTAGTTTCTCCACCATAGAGCCTAGAATCTTAAATAAAGACATGAAATAAATAGGAATACATTGCAATGAAGTCACTAGAAGCTGGAGTTTACACACACTAATAAGAAGTTTTCCTTTCCATCTTGCAAGCTTCCTTTTTATTCTTTCCAATATTGAGCTCCAAAAGGTGTTGGATACCTCACCCTCACAACCTAGAATAGATTGAATTTTAATTTACAACTTCTCAGTGGTAATATAAGTAAATGTTTCTTTTTTCATAATTTATATGTTGTCTTGAGATTTATACATAATTATTAAGGAAAGATTTTCATTCTCTAGCTTCCACCACTAAAGCCATTCCAAGAAAAATGGTATCATCCACAAATTTCTACAGAGCAATTGGTGGTATAGTAGAAGCAACTTTAGCCTCTTGCAGCTTTCCCCTGCACACAAGGCTTAGAAAATTTATTCCCAACACCTCAACAAGGATAATGAATAGATAGGGGGACAAGGGATCACCTTTTCTAATTCCTCTAGCCACCCCAAAATACCCCATAGGGACCCTATTAACAAGAAAAAAATATCATACATTTGCTACACACTCTGTGATTAAGTTGATCATTATGTCACCAAAACCCAACCTCCTTAGGACATTGAAAAAAAAGTCCCAACTCACTTTTTTTATATGCCTTTGACATGTCAAGTTTAAGAACCATCCCTAATTGACAATATTTATCCATAGAATGAATAACTTGATGAGTTGTAACTACAACATCAAGAATATACCTTCTAAGAACAAGTCCCTTTTGGTTGTTGTTAATGCAACCATCAAAGAATGGTTTGATCCTACTAACCAAAACCTTAGAGAGGATTTTAAATATATAGTATTATATAGACTGATGGGTCTAATGTATGAAAGTATTTGAGGCTCCTATAGCTTATGAATCAGGGAAATGAAAGAGTTTCTCAGTTTCTTTAGTAGTTTACTAGCTTGGATGAATTCTTTAGCTACTGTGGTTTGCAGTCATAGTCAGATTTTTCCCCAATGGAGATTATCCAACTATGCAACAAAATTCAACACAGTGGAAAAAACCAACACAAGATCATTAAGAACTCAATGATGAACAATCAACATGCCTCGTAGGCCTTCTTATTTTCTAGAATCAAAGATTTACAACATACATTCCCAACAACACGTCATCTTACATTCCAAGTGCACATGCTTGCTTACAATCATAAATCCAGATCCATACTAGATGCTAAGATACTAAACTAATCTTCTTTCCCAAAAACTACCAACAAAGGAACCAAGACTACAAATATATACAAGATCGCAAGCCATATGTTGGCCAAAAAAGATCGCATTCTCCAAGAATGAAGAAAACATGCTACAACATATAACTCAGGACCAAAATATACAAGAACACCTCCAAATAAATATGGAATAAAGTGTGATCACACAAGAAGGCCAGACACGAGCATAAGATCATCAAAAAATGTGCCAATTAGCATCGCCGATCTTGGAACTCCATCACAAACCAAATCATGACAACCTGGCCGTTAGAATAAGAAGAAAAAATATGACCAGACCAAAAATTAATAAATCTCCATCTAGAAAGAACATAACAAGATGTGAAACCAAACATAGATTCATCATGATGTCCAAAACACACCATTGGGATCACAAGAGAAAAGGAACCAATTGGAAAGATCATCGATTAAAAAAATAAAACAGATAAAAGGAACAAACTGAAAAGGAAATATTTTTGGGTGATGCAAGATTCCCAACAACCCAAGGATGCTCCTACATTAAACACCCCTGGTGAGAAGAAAATGTTCCATAAGAGAATCTTATGAACATTTGAAAATGTTCCAATTAGCATCACCGATCGTGGAACTCCATCACAAACCAAATCATGCCAACCTGGCCGTTAGAATAAGAAGAACAAATATGACCAGGCCAAAAATTAATAAATCTCCGTCTAGAAAGAACGTAAAGAGATGTGAAACCAAACATAGATTCATCATGATGTCCAGAACACACCATTGGGATCACAAGAGATAAGGAACCAATTGCAAGGATCATCAATCAAAACACTAAAATAGATAAAAGGAACAAACTGAAAAGGAAATATTTTTGGGTGATACAAGATCGCCAACAACCCAAGGATGCTCCTACATCAGACACCCCTGGTGAGAAGAAAATGTTCCATAAGAGAAACTTATGAACATTTGACAAGATGTGGGACATAAATTCCATGCTTGTTTTTTATCCAAACATCCTCTTCATCTGCAACTCTCTGTCTCTGTACCTCTTCCATCATTTGTCATATCCATCCACTTACTCTCCTTTGTACATACTATGTCATATCTCACATCAACATTAGAACTCTGACCACTACCTCCTCCCCTTTGCATAACTGATTTACCTCTGTTACAAGCCTTCATCTAATTAGCAATAAAGGTCTTCTGCTGCTTCAGTTTATTCTCCTTACAGTCTGATACCAACTACCCCTAAGATCTACCTTCAAGAGCCTTCTTCTTATCCTTACTAACCTTTGTATCATGCTTCTCTAAATAGTAACTCTTCACTATGCTCAGAATTCTTCCACTTATCCCGTATGCTTCCTTCAAAGGAACCAAAGTAAAATTGTGTCCATCCTTCTCTATTGTGACCAAGTTTCTCCTACAATCATGAATAGCTCCTCTATGAAATTTCCAAGGTCTACCCAATAGGACATAAAAAGAACTCATAGAGACCACATCACACAACACTTTATCTCTATAAGGTCCAATGCTAAAGTTGACCAAACACTGCTCTTTCACCTCCACCATGTGCTCATCTGAAAACTAGCTTATCTCATAAGGATAAGGATGTTTAAACCTCTTCAATCCAAAATTTTGCACCATCTCCTTTGTTATAAAATTCTCAGTACTACAACCATACAAGAAACCTTTACAACATTTACCTCCCGATTTGCAAATAGTCCTAAACAAACTCCTCCTTTGTAAAGGTTCAGCTTCTTTCCTACTCAACATAACTCTCCTAAGCATAAGAGATTCTCCTATCTCAGGTTCTATCATGCCTTCCATAAGTTCATTAGTGTCTTTATCCTCATGTGCCACAACATCCTATCTACCTGTTGGTTGTTTTTCCAGTTTTGAAATCTGGATGTAAAATTTTTGGGTTCCCAATAATGTTCTTGCATAAATTGTCAAATCTTGTCTAGATGCTATCAAATTTTCCCTATAAATGTTGATCTCTGAGCCATAAAATCAATGAAATGTCTAAGACCCTAGGTCCTAAGGTCATTTTTCATTCATATCAAGATAAAACCCTAGTTCTTCATAATTGGCTTCTAATTTGTACTTACCTTTTTCAGAAATCCAAATCACTTAAGTCATGTGATCCTTTTTATGTTTCGAGTTAGTTGCAAAGTCTCATAAAACTTTCCAAATATTCCCTTTTGTTTTGAGACTCAGTGCAGTACTTTGGTCGCGTTATCTCATAATAAAAATAATATTATTTCAAAGAGAAAGAGATTTCATGCAGGCTATTGATTCAGATTGAGATCTTGTGGTCCGCGCAAAGTCTCATTTGAAACCCTGGAGTTAAGAAATGGTCTAGCAAATTTGAGTTTCTTCAGTCGTGCAGTCTCGCAAACAAATCATAGTTAAGACTTGGTTTGATTTTCATTTAGTCATGAGATCGTAGAAGGTAACGAGAGTTAAGTCAAATCTTAGGCGATTCAGCAATAGCCATTGGTTTTCTAGTGATCCTGTGGCTGGTGTTTAATCGTGAAAAGAAAATGTTGATTAGTAAAAAATTTTGAGATTTAACGTGGACCGTGAGATGAAGAATGAATCAAGGGTAGGCACGTAATTTTAGAATAATTCCATAAATTAAATCAATATTAAGGGACTTAATTCTAGCCGTTGATTGAATGAAAGATCGAAGGGCTAGCGTTTAATCTCTAATTAAACTCTGAGTTACATTAAACGTTCATCGACTTTGAGTTTCTTCAATCGTGAAGTCTCACAAGTTTACCAAGGTTTAAGACATGGTAATATTTATTCAGTCATGTGATCTTTGAATAAAATAAGGGTTAAGTCAAATGTTATGAGATCTAGCAACTACCGTCTGATTCAAAGTTGATCTTGTGGCTAGCGTTTAGTCATGAGATAAAAGTTAAGATAAGAAAAAGTTTAAGAGATTCAACAACTACCGTCAGATTGAGGAAAGATATAAAGGCTGATGTTTAATCTTGTAATAAACCTTGAGTTAGATAAATTGTTTAGCGACAATGAGATTCAGTTAGTTGCTAAGTCTCCATGTGAACTATGGTTAACAAAGGTTAAATCAAAGCTCAGTGAAGTTTGCAGTGAAAAAATATGAATCATAGATGAGAAAAAGATATGATGGTTGGCATTAAGTCGCTAATAAAAGTCAAAAAGTCAGAGAAATGTTCAGTGACTCAGATGTATTAATCCAGATGTTGACACTTGTTTAAGCCATTCCAGAGATCTGCGGCCTACGTGAAGTCTCAAAACAAACCTGTGGCTAGTAAACCTATCTGGCGACTTAGAGATAGCTTTAGTCACGAAGCCTCATGACAGACTATAGTTAAGGAAAAAGCTTGAGATATTTCACGTGAGCTATCAAATTAAAAGTGATCTAATGGTAGTCGCGAAGTCTTCGATCAGATGCAGTAGTACAAGATAAATGAGAGATTTCATGCAAAATGTCAGCTTGAAAGAGGATCTAACGATGGTAGTGTAATCTCTAAATAGACTTAAGATTAATGAAATCTTTCACCGAATTCAAATTTATACAGTCGCATAATCTCCAAAGAAACCACAGGTTAAACAAAAGTTATTTTTAAGCTTTAGTCATGGAATCTTTGAATGGAGTATAAGTTAAGTATATTGTTCAATGACTTGGAGATAACCGTTGATCAAAGTATTGATCATGTGGTTGGTGCTAATTCTCATGATAAAACTAGAGTTAAAGTTAACTCTCAGCAATAAGGAGATAAAGCAGTCGCGTGGTCACTAAAAAGAACTTGAGTAAAGGTAAGGTAAAGGTTAAAATTTTTGTCTTGCACCATGATGTACAATCACCAACCAATCAAAACAAGAGGATTGTGATAGTATGTATGAAGTAGCTGAGTTGTAATAATGTGAGCCAATCCTATCAAACATAGAATTTATTTTGCATAAAATAAGGTTTCATGATTACTCTGATTGGCCTTTTTCAAAATTGATAACCTCTCAACCTTAGGTGCCATGGCTAAGAGAAATTGATATCAAAGCATGTAGAGTAATGGAAGAAGTTACTGTATGAAAAATTCATGATTTCAAACAGATTGGTGACTTGATTTCTCAAGAGTAAATAAGTATTTTCGTTGCTCATTTCAGTTTACCAGACTATAAAACTAAGAATTACATGAGTGAATAGTTCTTTCAGAAGAAAAAAATTGTCCTAGTTGCAGAGTGAAGACACAAGAGTTTGATAATTATTGTTCAGTTCAGAGCAGACAATATGAGTCAGGTAGTAAGTGTTGCTTCAACAAGTGGAAAGAGTGGAGATGCTAATGATGATCAAAAAGGGAAAAGGAATTACTCTGATGAGTTTGTTGCTCTGCTACTAGGGAATAATCAAGGGAAAAAGGTAAGTGATGAATACACTGGTGATAACATGTCTTATTTTAGAGATGCTAAGACTCCTAATTATTCAGGATACCATCTGCTTAATTATTTTCATAATAATAGTGATGGTCTTGTTCCTGTTTCAAACCCTTGGACTTCAGGGTTAGCCAAATTGATAGTTCTAGACGTATTTGTAGATGTAGACTTGTTTCTCGAGATGGCTAATAGATATGATACAATATCTAAGACTATAAAAAAGAATGATGGAACAGCCCTAGTAACACTAGATAGGGAATCCTTTATGAAAGCCTTCAACATTTGTAACCCTTACACTACAGAGATAGACCTAAAGGCATTAACAGCTAGGTCTACAAGGGAATCATGTGTTGTGGATAAGTTTATTCAAGTTCATATGCCTAAAGGTACCATAAATTACATAGCACCCATTCCTAATAACACTGCACCCTACTTCTACAAAGATTTGGCCTTTTACATGAAATATATTTCCTATGGTCTTTGTAGAGTTCTAGGAGTTGATGGGGGAAGTGAGAGGATGTCTTATGATATTTTGATGATTGTTTTGGACCTGCAAAGTCCACATGTCAGCACATAATATGATAATATCTAGTATGTGGTTGAAAAAATGAGTCAAGGGTTTGTAGACATTCAGAAGAAGGAACCTAGCCCTAAATTCTTGCAGTATTCTTTGTTGATGCATTTAATTTTTTTTTATAATTTCAATATCATGGATTAGCCAAATATGAGACCTAGGAGATTCTACCAAGGTCAATCCAACCCTATACAACTCTGGTTGAGGGTGTAGAATTATACATCTAGGGAGAATGAATTATGTGCTTTCTAGAACTAGATGGTATATCCCCTTTTAAATTGTTTGGGAGTTAACATGACCAGATTACCAATTAAAGTATTATAGCTCCTCGGGCCTTGTAAATTTGTGGAAAAGTGGACTGGAGACCATAATTGGGGAGACTTCTATTACCATAATATTTTACTTTAATAAGGGTTTATGGTTTCTCCCAGCCACCCCATATACTACCATATCATGTGCAACCAAGAATTATTGTTATGGAGTTCATATGGAAACTAATATTGACTGATAAGGAGCATTTGGCTCCACAGAGAAAAAGTACCTTCACACCTCGACAATTTAAAGTTTATGGATTAATAATTGGTAAGAGGGCATTTGATTCAGTTGACAGATGGTTAGGTCACTTCACAATGAATGTAGCCTTATATAGGTATCTTGATACAGAGGATTTTATATTCAGTACAAAGAAACTCCTGAAACCAACCATTCCAAATACCAAAGTGCATGAGCATTGTGTGGAAGAGGACCTAATAAGGAACATCCTAGAGGATGATGAAGTTGTGAGAAGAGAAGATAAGTTTTAAGAACTGATGGATCTAGAACAACAACTTAAGAAGACTAGGATCCCTTTTGGGGGTTACTTCCCAAGTGTTTCTTATTTGCAAAAACTAGATAAGATAATTGAATCTTATGGAACATTATGTAACCAGTTGGAGGAGCAGATAGAAGATAAGGACAAAGGTCCTAACAAAAACTCTTCCTTAGAGTATAGTGATACTAGTTATTCGGTACATAGCCCTCCACCAATGGATCAACCACCTAAAACAAAGGACAGTATAATGGATTTGACTCAAGAAAAAGAGGCTGAGGTGACTGGTGAACCTCCCAAGAAGAAGAAAAAATTGAAAATAGGGGAGCCTTCTGATGTTAAGACACAGAAGAAGAAAAATGATAAAGTGAGTGCTTTATTCACTGGAAATAAAGCATATGATCATAAACTTAGGAAGCTTATAAGGGAAGGTAAGAAGAAAAGAGAGGATGCAAAAGAGAATGTTGAAATACCTATGTTATTATGCCAAGATGAAAGAGAGCTTCAACAAGAACAATTCTTGAATGATGACAATTTCATAAAAACCAAAGAGTTCGAGGATTTCCTCATCTGGGAAAAGAAACAACAAGTGGGATCACAATTGCAATTAGCAGGAGGAGAATTAGTTCCTAATGAAGCCTTTCAGGCTCTCCAGGAATATGATCTCGAGTCAGAAAACATGACACCAAAGGAAGCTAGACAGTTAGTTAAGTCTAGTGGGATGCTATTGGTGGAAGGATGGGATCTTGCCTCAGATTTCATCATCTATAAAATAAGAAGACAACCTGACATAAAATTGTCTTTAGAGACACAGGTGGGAGAAATGATTAGAGGATGTGGATACAGTGCACAATCCCAAACTTTAGCCATGTGGGCTCTACCTCCCAAGACTCAGAATCCATCACTCATTAATGTACAAGAAAAGATGGATGGAGATAAAATTATATGGTCCATCCATAACACAGGTGATTTAGAGATTTAATAGCCCCTTACACATTTTTCTCATCTAAATGAAGCAAAATCTAAATAAATGTCCAAAAGATATAAGAAATTATTTGATGAGGCAAGTGCTATAGTGAAAGATAGGGAACTATGCCTGATAAAGATCAATGCATTGGAAAATCTGGTGGTAGAATTGAATGTGAAGTTACAAGATATCCCTGAGACTACTCCTGCTCCACCTAAGCAAGTTGTAGATGCCCTAGTACAGACTGAAGATGCAAGGGATATTGACAAGGAAACAGAGCAGAAGGATAATGATCAGAATAAGGAGGCTTTGGAAGCCTTTGAAAATATCTTGCAACATAGGATCAATATCCTAAAAGGCGAGGATGATTTAGTACATAGTGCTTATAAAAAGTTGCCTAGTCTACAAATAGAGGTAACTAATTATATTTCAACTCTGGACCCTTATTTTGAGACCTGGTCAGTAAGGACTAATTTGGTTGAAAGGTTAGCATCCCTACAGCCACTTAGGGAAGATCTCCCTGATATTGTAACACAAGTTGGTGAGGAAATTGAGCAGATTGGAGTTTCCTCGTCTTTCTTCAAGGGCAAGGAAAATCAGATTGAGGCTAGGGTCAACATGTTTGGCTAATATTACGATAAGTTTATTCCTCTAATAAAGGGAGAAGACGATCAAATCAAGGTAGTATAAGTATGGAGAAATGAATTTGATACATTACCGCCTAATAAAGAGGAATTTATTTTTGACAGTGGTGAATTAGATATGGAAAGGTTCAATAAAACCTTAGATGAGGCATTTAAGGCCGAAACATACTTTAATAAGTTTACTGCAAATGTTAAAATCATTACAGATGCTAGATGAGAGAGACATAAGTCACAATTACAAAGCATTCAGGGCTTTAATTGGCCTATAGAGACAAAATTTACAGAATGGGATGTTCTCACCAAGCCCAAGAAAAAGAATCCTACAACAGCTAACTTGGACATACTAGACAAGGAATGAAGAGCCACCTGGCACCTGATCTATGAGCACAAGGAGGTTAGTCATGAGAAAGACTAGTGTAAGTTAGCCTGTAATAGCAGTCACTAGATCTTGCAATAACTATTTGAGGCTTTCCAAAATATCTATAGACAAAGGTGCGAACTATCAAAGATTTGAAGATTAAATCTGATTGTCTTCTTATTTTTTCTTTCCACCGCTTAAGGTCTTATTGTATTTTTTCTTCTAGTATCTTTTAGGGTTAGGTCTAGGCCATCTGAATCTTGTTGCATCCTTAGTATTTAAGGATTACAAGATGGCTAAGACTCATAAATAGCAAGATAGGACATATTTGTAAAGATGGTGAAATATACAATTGCAAGGCAAACTTCTCAATTTTGTTTGAGCTTTATGCTTCTTTTCTATTGAATGTATTTGAAGTAGTAACATATAAATAAAAGACATTGCAGTTTTTGTTTGATATCTTTTTTGTCTCTTTATATTTCTATTTAAGCTCTTGTATGTTTAATTTGCAAGGCATCTTAGATATACTGGTTACAAGGTGATTGTGCAATTACTTGTAAGCTCTTTCAACGAAAGAGTAATTATTATAGGTGATTCTAGAGAGTTAAAAATTGGTGTAATGATTTGATAAGAGGGGTGTGGGAGTGAAAAGGTAGATTGTAATTCATTCTATCTAAGCTGTATGTGTTTTCATTAGTCAGTTTATTGTGGATTTATATTTTATATTGACTCTTTGCCCAAGAATTAGGCATTGGTTTAGGGTTTGGCAAGAAGTTAATCATCATCCAATATTAAAGCAATCAATCATTCACTTTTCAGTTACAAAGAATATATATGTTTAAGTAATTGTATTAGAGAATATAATTTAGTTTATTGATTCCTTAAAGAGAGAATCACTAAGTTATCCCTGCTAAGTTCAAAGAACTCCAAAAGGAAGAAGGATGAGAATCATTATCTCACTGATGTTTTTTATTGTTAAAATCATAATTTAGCTTGTAAATTTCTGCATTAAGTTAATTATTGTCATCTAAAAGATGTCTTATCAATTAATACAGTGAAGGACAATTATCCAATCAGTGAAATCCCTAATCCACTATTACAGATACTGAGAATTGGTAATCATTTGAAGGTACACCCGCCTGAGTTTGTGGAGCTCAAAGTAGGAGGAATTAGTCCTCATCAATTAGGCTTTATCTTGCATGAGTTATAAATTGGAACTATAAGGTTTAAGCATTCACACTATATTAAGAAGTTACAAGAAAAAGACCTAACAAATTGGCAACTCTATTGGGGATTTTACAAAATGTTGACAAAATTTCAGACAATCTCTGGTATTTTTAAAAATTGAAATAGTTTACAATTGAATTTTCCCATCTAAGTTACTCTTATAGTATTCATATTTGGTTGTGTTGTATTTTCCCAACTTGTTTTGGGTGGCGACTCAGAATAAACCTTTGTAATTAGTGCTAAATGATATTCAATATCAATACATATCCTTTTCAAAATGAATACACGATCAAGAGTAAGAGATCATCCTGAAGTTGAGTTGAAAGGAAGAATTCCAACTACTTCTAGGACTAAATTGTCTTGGAGAGAAAAGAAGAACCAAGCTAATATAGTTAGGTCATCTCCAAGAAAAGAAGAGGAAAACACTAGGAGAAAAGATTCAACCCAATCCAGTCATGAGGGAAATACATTAGAATATGAAGAAGCCCCTAACATAGGATTGGAAACATATGCAAATAGCTTTACTTCTAGTGAGAGAGAAGGGATTGATACTATCAGTTCAGAATCTAAAGTTCCTTTTGATGAACTTGTTGAAGAAGAAAGAATCTTAATGAGGCATTTGGCCATCATTCAACAATAGAAAAGAGAGAAAGATGTAAAAAATAAAAAACAAGATCAAAGAAATGATGATAAATTAAGAAAAATATCATTAAGACATCAAGCAACAAAAAATGTTGAAAGGTCTCATAGAGATCAAAAGACACCAGTCACTCACAAAAGTTTGTGTTCTCAAGATTTTAAAGATAAAGGGAAAAGGAAAGTGACTGGAAGTGAAATAGATGAACCAAAAACTCACAAAGTTCCAACAGAACAAATGTCTAAATTATACATTGATCTCGAGAGATCAAAAAGGGAGAAAGAAACATGGCCAAAATGCTAGAAAAAGAAGAAGCAGAGGCTGTAACCTTGGAAATGAAGAAGAAGATTGATTTCCTGCAATCTTCTAAGTATTCCTATGCTGGTGCTGAAATTTCCACAACTTCAAAAGCCAAAGCTTCCACTTTCCAAGATGATGATAGATTTCAAAGGAAACCACTGCATCCAGAAAGGTACAAACAATTTAATTTCATTAGTATTCCTGGTTACCCTAATACAATACCAAATGATATTGGGGAAAAAATCCCAAAGTTTTCGAGAAATAATGTTATTTCTTGTGAAGTACACTTGATAAAGTTTATTGATATCATAGATGACCTGAATATTAATCATGAAAATGTTTTAATGAAACTTTTTTGTTTAGTCCTTAGTTGAAGATGCTAGGGAATGGTTTAGAGGATTATCTAATCGGTCTGTGGCATTTATGGATGAATTAATAGACTTATTTAAAGATCAGTATGGTGATAAAACAAATGAAGGATTCTTGTTGAATGAATTTAATAATATAAAGAAAAGTTTCAATGAAGAAGTCACTAAATTCAACACAAGATTCCAAAGCGCCATGCACAAGATTTTCCAGCAGATCAAACTTGATGAAAAGGTATGTCTTGCTACATATTTGAGTGCTTTTGATTCTAAAATGGGGTATGCTCTTAGAGACAAAAAAAATCCCAGAATTCTTATTGGTGCATATAGAAATGAATAGAAGGGTGTCAGGTAAATTGGGTAGAAGGGATGATGCACATTTTATTAGGAGAAACCCAAAAGAACCAGTATATAAAGAATATAAAGCTCCACAAAACAATAGGCCATCCTACAATAGTTATAATCCACAAAATAGGATGCAAAATAACCCCTATGGTACCCAGTTTAAGGATGGAAAACCTATTATCCCACCAATAAAAGATAAGCTGGATAATAGGACCCCTGATCCTTTACACAAGAATGCTATAAATATGTGCAATGATAATTATTGATGTGAAGCTTGTCAAGCCCCACACAATCCTTATTTTTGTGTTGTTTCTCTAGACTTAAATGCTAGTGAAGAACAAGAAGATGCAGAAGGTGAGTTGTGTGATCATAATTGATGTGATATGACTAATTCTTATGCATGCTCTGATGTAGATTTTGACAATGAAGTTGAGAACCATGATATGTATAGTTCACAAGGTAGGATAGAAGTGTATCATCAACAAGATTTATCTGATAGTGAAGAAGAAGAGGTTGATGATATAAGATGCTATGCTCAAAATAGTCAGGAATCTACAATAGTAAGAAAACCTTCTAATGAAGAAAGAGAAATAATCACTGTTGATTTAGTAAATAAGGCAAGAAGTAACTACAATTTGAGAAATAGAGTAGTGGGTGATGTAGGTAGTCAACCGGCTGGCATCTTTATAAAAGAAAACAAAGTAGATGCCAAGTATATACGAAAAAGAGAAGGACCTGCTGAAAATGTAAATAAGCCAAATGTCAAAATTGTAAGAAAAGCTAATGATTCAAACATTGTACATGAGGGAAAAGCTAAAATACCAAAAACAATTTCTTCCCCTTCTAAGGTTGAAAAAATCAAAGAAGAAAGAGTCTACTCTGAATATTCAAATAGAGGATAATAATATCATTGTTGAAAAAACAAAGTCCTCTCCTCTAATGTAAAATACACCCCTGTTGATATGGGTCAATTTCTGTCACAAATGACTATCAAAGTTCCGTTTATAAAAATGATGACAATTAAAGAGCATAAGGAGAAGGTCCTCTCAATGCTAAACAATGTTTCTCCAATAAAACTCCAAAAACCTAAAGTTGTTGAAAAGAAGTCAAAAAACAAGGGAAAAGAGCCTAAGGGAATGATTTTTGAAATCCCTCAGATTTATTTAAATACAAATACTTCTGCAGGAATTGTTGATCCTTTTTTCTTAACTCTAATTATTAATGGTAAGATGCTTAAAAATAGTATGATAGATTCTAGAGCATCTAATACTATTATGCCTGCAAAAATAATGAGAGCTATGGGATTACAAGTTGACACTCCTCATGGGAGATGTTAGGAAATGGACTCTAGAGAGATCCCTATTGTTGGTACTATTGAGGCTTTACCTTATAGGTTATCTATATGTCTTGACATAGTGTTAACAATGAGTGTATTGGTGGTTGATAACCCACCCCATTATGACATGTTGCTATCAAGGAAATGGAGGGCTTCAATGGGTGGAAGTATTCAATGTGATCTATCTTTTTCCACTTTCAACATTGCTGGCAATAATGTCAAGGTGTCCATGGAAGGTAGGAAACACCATATGATTGAATTAAATGAAGATAATGACATCAATTATTGTGTAGATATAGACATGGAGAAATTCAGAATGAAGAAAAGTGTTCATCAATGTAAAAATGTTGATCCCTTAATTGACGAGTTGAATACACAACAAGATGGTTTATGGCAGGTGTACTTTGATGGAGCTTGTTCCAAAGAAGGATCAGGAGCTGGTGTCTTATTTATTTCTCCATTAGGTACAACATTCAAATACTCTTTCTTGTTATCATTCCAATGTACAAATAATACTGCTAAATATGAAGCTTTGTTTTTGGGGTTAAATATTGTTACTAAGCATGGAATCAAATGCTTAAAAGTTTATAGTGATTCCGAGCTAGTAGTAGCCCAAGTTAGATCCAAATATGTTGTAAATATTGATAGATTGAAAATTTAAAAACATGCTATTTGGGATCATATTGAATCTTTTGATGACTTTAATATTAATTAAATAGAAAGGTCAAAAAATATCATGGCAAATTTTTTGGCTAATATTGCTTTAAAGGCTGATGATTTGACCTTAAGCAGGGTATCAAATAGTTGAGATTAAGACCAAACCAGTTGTCCCTGATAATATTTACAACTGGAAAGTTTTTGAAGATGACCAAGATATTCTTAGATTTATTCAATGCCTTGACAATTATGAAGACCAACATATAGATTGTACTCTTTACTTGAGGTCATTGATGGCATGGATATTGTTTTGGGGAATGAGGTTGTCCAATTGAGTTCTAATCAGATCCTTAAAGGAATGGTAGAATTACAAGCATTGTTCAGTAATCAAAATGATCATTCATAAAAAATGAGCAATGCTAAAATTGAGGATTTGGAAGAAATAAATCTAGGATCAGAAACCACTCCTCAAATTCTGTATGTCGAAAAAGGGTTAGATTCCCATGTCAAATAAAACTTGATAAAATTATTAAGGAAACATAAACATGTGTTTTCCTGGTCTTATGAGGATTTGAAAGCCTATAGGGAAGACCTTTTTCAACAATATGAAATCCCACTGAAATCAGATTCCAAGCCATTCAAATAGAAAAAAGATAATCTAGTTACCTCATGTACATTATTCATCCCATAATCTAGATAATAAGACATTAAGGCTTATTATTCATCCCATAAGACATTACATAAGGCTTTGCAATGTTCAAATTTCTAAAATCAACACAAAGCCTTATGAATAAGGATTGTTCCTTATTTGCAAAAACTAGATAATATGATTAAATCTTATGGAACATTATGTAATCAGCTGGAGGACCAGATAGAAGATAAGGACAGAGGTCCTAACAAACACTCTTTGGTGCAGGAACACCTAGGCTATCCTCAAATCCCTAGATAGTTTTAGCTTGTAACTGACTCTATCCAAGTCAGTATGTTTTTTCTTAGACCTTAGAAGCTCTTGTTGTTGTGTGTAACTAGGTGAATTAGTGGTTAGTGCTAATTTCATTCTAGTTTAGTTTAGTTTGTTTTTAAGTGTTTAGTCCTTAGAATAGGCCTAATTTTGGGAAATGTGGTCTAAATGTGTCATAGACCTCTGCATGATGAGAAAGATGCCTAAGGAGGCTTTGATGGTGTTAATTCATTGAGGTGTATGGGTTAGAGGCCCTAAAAGATAGTTTGCATCATAAATGAAAAAGATGCTCAAAAGTTGTCATGACAACATCTGCAACTTTTGCAAATGTTGCATGCAACTCGACAACTTTGGATTCCCCTCATTATAGGAGTTGGAAATCAATGCTAGTGGCCTAAAATGGTAGAGGAAGAATCTTATGATACTCCATGGCTCATTTCCCAAGGTATAATGATTGTAAGCAAGTTTTTGAAAGTGAATAGAGCAAGTGTTCTGAGATACAGAGTGTAGTCGACTTGTTTGAATGTTCTTAATGTTTTAATGGATTGAAAAGCTTAATCTGTTGGTAGATTCATGTAGTAGGAGTATATTAAAGACTTTTTATTTCACTGATTAGGTATATTTGTGTTGATTTGGTAGCCTTAGAAAACTGTTTACGTTTTAGAGAGTCTGCTGGTCTAGTTCAGTGTAGTTTTGGTTTTATGGCTCCCCCATGAAATCCGACCATGGGAAAATCAAAAGGTTGGGTGAATGAGTTAGGGGAGCCTCTATATAGTATGAATATTGAAGTAAGAGGTCAGAGGAATCAATTTTATATTTTTATAGCCATGCCCTAGGCGAGCTATGACTATCCGGTTAGGTGTATGAGAGAGGAAAAGATAAATGCAGAGACAAGGGTATGTATGAGAGTTCTAAACCAAGTGTGGTCTCAGAGTCTTTAGGGTCTTATAGGTCCCTGGTTATGACTTTATATCTCATCCTATCCATTTGGATATATTTATCCATAGAAGTCATTGGACTTCTTGTGAAGAGACAAAATAGGCCTAATAGCCCTACAATTCAGGACAGAGGTGTACGGAAGGATTGGGGACCCTAGACCTTGAAAATCCTTTAGGTCTTCAAAAAATTTATCAGGCTCCTAGATTATTTTTTGGGGTTGTTTGGGAGATTTAGGAAGAAATCTAGAAAGATCCTCTAGATAGGGCTAATTGGTCAATTAGGCCTAATAGGATAATTTTGAGAGAAGATTTGAAAATCAACTAAATTGGGATTAAAGACCTATTCAAATGGGAATGCATGGATACAGAATGTCTATAAAAGTATTATACAAGACCCATGTAGAATTTGTGGAGTTGGTATGAAGGGTTTATGTTTGGAATCCTTCAAGAAAATGAGAAGCATTGAGACAAAACTAGTGGTAGTTTTCCATCATGGTAAAACACAAGAAGAGTAACTCTTGGAGAAGAGTTGGAATAGTCTTAGGCTCAGTGTCTTGAGGCTATTGAGATCCTATTAGAGAAATTGAAATCCTAAGTAGACTAAGGAAAGAAAAGTGATGTCTAGAACATTGTGTGAGCACACCTTGGGGTTACCTCTATCATATTGGTATCAAAGCATAGTTCATCAGACTTGTGGTTAATGCTCCAACAACCAGAATCAGTAGGAGAGTCAACAATGGTGACTAATGCTAAGTTAGCCAAGAAGGTAGATGATCAAGAAGTGAAGAATAGGATACTCTGAGACAGATTGGCTCAATTAGAGAAAATGGTAGATGAAGTTGATGTGAAAGAAGATAAAGTAAAGGATAAGGTTGAAGGGAAAGGCAATAATATTTCCATTGATGATGAAGTACTTGAAGCTGACCCTATCCTTACTGGGGAGCCATTCCTAAAATATTTAAATATGAGTGGAAAATAACTAGAAGGATTTCCAATCTTTACTGAAAGATGGAGCCAGAGATAGTCCTTAACTGGATAGAGGGACTAGAAAACCTTTTTGAGTGTGATGGAATCACTAAGGCTCAAAAGGTGAAGGTTGAAAAAGCTAGACTAGGAGGGTCTGCACTCACTTGGTGGAAATTCATCCAAGATGATAGAGAGAATGAAGGAAAGAGGCACATTGCTTCATGTAAGGCTATGGTTGCAAAATTTAGAGATGCTTATATCCCTGAGGATTATGAAATCCAATTGCATAAGAGAAGGCAAGGTTTGAGGCAGAAGGACCTAGATGTAAACTCCTGTACTGAAGAGTTTCAGAGACTTTGAATGAGATCTAGAGTTGCAGAGGATGCAAAGTTTAAGGTAGAAAGATACCTTAATGGATTAAAGTGGACCATAAAAGATGAGATGAGTCTTTTGACTCTAGAAACCATTCAGAAGTGCCACCAAATTGCCATCAAAGTTGAAGAGAAGTTAAGGAAGAAACAAGACTCTAGTACTACCAGAGGAAGAGGTAGAGGGAGAGACACTAGAGGACAAAGAGGTGGATATGGTGGAAGGAGTTATGAACCATAGAATCAAGGGGAGACCAATTTTTTTGAAAACAAGAAGGAAAATCCAATAGAGGGGGTTCAAATAGAGGACGAAACCCTAGTGGCAGAGGTAGAAACAAAAATCAAGGTAGGGGTAATTACTTTGCTACCATGAAGTTTTACCACTGCAATCATATGGGACATCCTACGTACAAATTTACAGAGAAGGGTTCTACTTCTCAAGGAAGTGATAAGAGGGTGAAATATGTCCAAGAAGAAACTAGAGGTGGAAACAAACACCGTGAGGTTCCCTTAGAATCTGAAGAAGGTGAGAATCTTATGATGAGAAGAACTTTGATTAAGGAGCCAGTAAAAGAAGAGCCTAGTCAAAGGAGGTAATTGTTTAGAGTGAAGTGTAAGATGATGGGAAAAGTGTGTAGAGTCATTATAGACTCAGGGTCTACTGATAATACAATGTCAAAGGAAGTATTCACCAAGTTGAAGATGACAAGAATACCCCACACAAATTCTTACAAAGTCACCTGGCTAAACAAAGGGCAACATGTCCTTGTCAATGAGAAAGTTTGGGTGGAGTTTTCAATTGGGAGGTATAAGGAGAAATTTTTGTGTGATGTGCTGCCCATGGAAACATGTTACCTACTCCTAGGTAGACCATGCAAATTTGATAGAAAGGCCATGTATGATGGTGCAAAGAATTCATATTCTTTCAAAAAGGATAATGTGACATACACAATATAGTCACTATTGGAGGATGCATAAATGAATTCATCTGGCCCCAATTTTCTCATGGTGAGTGAGAAAGAGTTCTTAGAGGCCTTAGAAGAAGGAGAGGGAGTTTTTTTTGCACTGGTGTTGAAACCAAAGGAAGAAAGTACTGACAGAAGAGTAAAGAAGATAGAGTTGCCAAAGGAAGTGCAGGAGCTACTGCAGAAGTATGAAGGCATAGTCAGTGATGGAAAACCATCATTCCTACCACCTAAGAGGTCAGTAAGCAACCAAATACACCTAATCCCTCAAGCTACCCTTCCCAATAAGGCTGCATATAATATGACTCATCAACAAAATGAGGAGATAGCTAGGAAGATTCAAGAACTACTAAGCCAAGGTCTGATTAGGAAGAGCATTAGCCCTTGTGTCGTGCCCACTGTCTTAGCCCCTTAAAAGGGAGGAACATGGAGGTTATGTACTTAATCCAGAGAAATAAAAAAAATAACCATTAGGTATAGGTTCCCTATCCCTAGGATAGAAGACCTAATGGACTATCTAGGAGGAGTAAGACATTTTACCAAGATAGACCTAAAGAGTGGCTATCATCATATTAGGGTAAATGAGGGGGATGAGTGGAAAACAACCTTCAAGACCATAGAAGGACTGTATGAGTGGCTTGCAATTCCATTTGGGCTATCCAATTCCCTATCAACATTCATGAGGTTGATGAATGAAGTCCTTAAAGACTACATTGGAAATTTTGTGGTAGTCTACTTCGACGATATACTCATCTATAGTAAGACAAGAGAAGAACATCTCAGACATCTAGAAATGGTTTTCAAGAAGTTACATGAGAAGGAGCTAATGATAAACTTGGAGAAGTGTGAGTTCATCAAGAAAGAGCTAGTTTACCTTGGATTTGTGTTATCTCAAGGCAACCTAAAGATGGATCCTAGCAAAGTGGAGGCCATCATCAACTGGCCTACTCCAAGAACAAGCACTCAGGTAAGAAGTTTTCATGGCTTAGCACAGTACTATAGAAAGTTTATCAAACAATTTAGTGCAATTTCTGCTCCTATGATTGATACTATCAAAGGTGGGATGAAGACTAAATTTGTGTGGAATGAACAAGCTAACCATGGGTTTGAGCTGTTGAAAAAGAAGATTTCTACCCAACCAATTTTGGTTTTACCAAGCTTTGAGAAACTATTTACAGTGGAATGTGATGCCAACAATGTAGCCATTGGTTCTATCTCGAGTTAAGAGGGAAGACCAGTGGCCTTCCTCTCTGAGAAAATAAGTGAAGCTAAGAATAAATATTCTTCTTATGACCTAGAGATGTATGCTCTGGTCCTAGAGAAAGTAGAGGCATTATTTTCTTCAAAAAGAGTTCATAGTCTATTCAGACAATTAGGCATTAATTTTCTTGAACTCTCAAGATAAATTCAGTCACAAGCATATGAAGTGGGTTAAGTACCTACAAGCCTACACCTTCAACATAAAACACAAGAAGGGGTTATAGAATAAGGTAGCAGATGCCTTAAGTAGAAGAACCTTGACCATTCAAGAGATTCAACTGTAGAGCATGAGGATAGAAAACTTCAAAGACCTATATGGTGAAGATGAGGACTTTGCAGATATTTACAAGGTATGCCAAGAGTATAAAAATCACTCTCGTAGTCAATTCTCTGAGTATACTTTACAGAGTGGTCTATGGTTTAAAGGGAGTCAATTGTGTGTCCCTAGGGGGTCTATTAGGGATAATCTAATATAGGAGAAACACAATGGTGCACTTAGTGGCCATTTTGGTGTCAATAAGACACAAGAATTAGTTCAAAGATTTTACTTTTGGCCCAAGATGAATTTGGATGTTAAGAGATATGTAGAAGGTTGTGTTATCTCTCAAAAGGAAAAAAGGTACATCTACTAATGCATGCCTATACCAGCCTTTACACATTCCAACTAGACCATGGGAATGTCTGAGTATGGATTTTGTAGTGGTATTGGCATGCATTAGTAGATGTAAGAATCTCTGACAGAAGTTAGGAACCAACTTGTCTTTTGGATTTGCATACCATCCTCAGTCTGATGGCCAAACAAAGGTATTCAATAGGAGTCTTGGAAATATCCTAAAGTGTCTAACTAAACAGTATGGTCAAACTTGGGGCCAACTCATTGGGCAAGAAGAATATGCCTACAATCACACAGTGAATAGGACTATTGGTAAGAGTCCTTTTGAAATAGTTTATGGCCTTCAACCAAGAGGAAAATATGAGCTCAGATATATGAAGGATGGAGCCAAGGGAAGTGGATATGCTAATGAATTTTCACATTCTATGTAAGAATTTTATGAGACAGTGAGGAAGACACTCATTGAAAATACAAAGAAGATTAAGAGAAAAGTGGATGAGAGGAAAAGAGACATCCAATTCAAAGTTGGGGATCTAGTGATTGTTCACCTCAACAAGGAAAGATTACAAAAAGGAACACCACATAAGCTTTAGATGAGAAGAATTGGACCATGTGTCATACTGGCCAAATATGGAGCAAATGCCTACAAGGTGGTGTTATGCTATGCATACCCGTCCCTACATTTTGTAGGCAAAATGTTGGGTCCCCTTTTTTCAATTTTGATTTTCCTTGGTTTCTTTTGTTTCCTCTATCTTCCCTTCGGGCTTTTCTTCCGTGAGGGTTGTCTTTCTTTTTCTTTTTGTCTTCTTGTGTCTCTAAGATTTGGTCTCGGAGTTCGTTTGTTCTTTTGAGTCGACTGGATTCCAGACTCCGGGATTCTCTGTCATCATGTCTTCCTTCATGGGAAAGTGTGGCTGCATGGAATTCCCCAGCTTGGAGTCTGGAGGTTTGCTTGTCCCAGAGTTTGCAGAAAGAATGCAACATATTTTTACCCTAGTTGTATAAGTAGAAGTTACCTATCATTTTCACATTTACCATGATCGTATACTTAGAGCACTCAGAGTGATTTTAAAGGTGATTAAGGTGATCAAACAACAAATTTCTCCGTGCTTACTGGTTAACCAAACATTGATTTGCAGTGCTTGCTCATGGTGATTTGAAGGTTAATTCATTGCAGAGCGCCTCCCATGCTCATCTTTCCTACATTCCCCGTGTTTGTAGGTAAGCCTTTTGGCTCTCCCCTCTCTGGTATTCTAGTTTGCTCTTTCTTGCTTTTGTTTGTCTTGTTTTCATTTCTATTTTGTTTTGGTTTTGTTTTTGTTTTGCCGCACCTTTCGCATTGGCTTTCCTATCGCCTCCCGTTGGTGGGTTGGCTCTGCCAGAGGGTTGTTCTCCCTCTATGCAATTGTAATTTAGGTGTAAATGCTTTGTATATTTCAATAGGTTTCCATATAAATACCTCTGTAAGTCTCTATATATATTGTACATTGTGTAAATTTCTGTTTGAGGCTGTATATATGTCCATTTTGGGCCAGTCTACGAGTTGTGCTTCGACCCTCACCTGTGTTTCAGCTCTATACATCTCTTGTATATTCTACACTCTACCTAGTGGTGAGATCGTCGTGCTTCGTATGCTAGAAACCCCAAATGTAGAGCTCATCCGAGAAAGATGGCTGCCTGGTTCAAACTTGGCACCTCGCTGGTTTGGCCATGGTAGTTTTTCTCTCTCCTTCATCAAGTCAGTCTTAATGATGAGTTAAGTCTCCCATGCATGAATTCAAGTTTGGCCCCATTGGCATTCATTTCCTCACATGTTTGGATAGTTTTCAGTGTAAATGCCATAACTCCCATTACTGCATGGCCATGTGACACCCCTACATCAGCCTAATATGGCTCATTTCTGGTCATGTCAACAATAGTTAGTTTTCTGGACTCCGGGTCCCAGGTCTTCATTTGGTCCTTTGTTTCATTTTCATCACATGTGCTAGAATCCCTAGAGGCCTGCGAAGAGGTCAAGATCCTACTCACTTTTTTTATATGTGTATCTCTTCTTGGGGTTTGACATCAGGTAACAATTCTTTCAGGCACAGGTGTGATGCAATGGTAAGGTCTCTGGAACCCAGAATAATGATTTTTTTTATATAAATATTGATGGTTGTCTTGCCTTGCAGGTTGCCAAAATACCACTTACCAATCGTGTCAAAAGCTTCTGCATTGTCTCCACCCAGGAGCCCAGATCTCCCCACCACTGCTACCACCCAGGCAGTTGTCAAGAAAAAGGCCGAGAAGGCCCTAGAAAAACTCCCATTGACAATGAAGTATCTAAAGGGATACACCATTATGGGATCAAAGATTGATTCCAAAATTTAGCTGATCATTGACACCAGTGTCAAAATGTGGGATGAAATGCAGGCCCTAGTGAAAATGATGTTCATACAATGAATGACCAGGGATCCATTGGCTATCAATGTGGGAAATTCCGAGATCCTCAAAGATTCTTTCTTCCCCTACTTCATGCAATCCCTGGAGCTCATTCTCACTTTGGTAGGACACTATAATACAGATGTCTAGGCCGTCATGCTTTCCGCCCCAGTCCCCATCGGATATCCAACACCTATGGTGTCTTTGGACACCACAAATTTTTTAGATGGGGATAGGAATTCCCCAATTTGATGATACAAGCATCCTCACCCCGACACTAACCTTGGAGAAATTTCATAAATTGGAACACATGGCCCGACAGTATCTCAACAAAAAATGGCTTAAGGTGCTAAGGAAAGACTTCAACAAGATGAAGCTTGAAATCCCCCTGACCGAATTCAAAGAAAGCATACAGATGGGGATTATCACACTATGTAGGGTCTTCGGACAACCCCATGTCCAGGAGTTATCGGCATGGATGTACTATTTCCTATTGGGCATCACCTCCGATGAGCAGAACTTTGATTGGGCCACAATTATTGCAAATCACGTGGACTCCCAATTTCTCTAGGTCACCAAGTCCTCCAAATTCTACATGACATCTTATGTTCTGTAGGCTCTGGCACAACAACACCCCATCACAAATGGTTTATTTACAATGGGTGTACTCAGGATTGGCCTGGGCTAGAATGCTCCCTAGGAATATTTCCCACAGATCCAATGGGAGGCTAGTTTCCTCAGCTTCTGTTGGGTGAACGACACCATCATATACTACAACCTCCTCACACCTACTCGAGATGCTAGATATCGGCTCTCCAAGGAGGCAATGGACTTGGTCAGAACTTATGGTCATTATTATATTCATTTTTAATAGCATACATACATTCAGGTGACCATCTTCTCTGGGAAGCCCTATTTATTGCCCAAGCATTATGGGGATAACATAATTATTTTAGAGTATTGTAGGAAGATCCTAGAGCTACACGCCCTCTTCACAGTGAATAAGGTAACAAATTTTTGATTCCTAATCATTTGTGGGAATTACTCTTGTAGTCTGGCTGCAGCAAGGGAGGCAAACAATGAACTCAAAAGTTTGGGACTGTCAGAGTTCTATCTAGAGCGGAAGAATTTTGATCCGCTAAGAAAAATAGCAACGACACTTCCCCTAGCATCAGAGCCCCACAACTATCACATGGAAGACTTTTGGGAAGACTGCCAGGATGACTTTGAAGTCTGAAACTAGCATTTCATTCAGATGACAATGGAAATGATGAAGAGGCCCAAGCTTCAGAAGTTCCCAGATGACTTTTCAGATACCGGGTCCACAGTGGACCCACAATATAAAGCAAAGGGTTTAGATAAGATGGCTCTTCCTCTGGTGGACTAGGATGCGTAGGAGGGACCAACAATAGAGGACCTCACCCACAAAATGATCGAGTGTAGTCACTCATATTTCAAAAAGGCATGCCCAAGGAGTACATGTAAAGTTGGCCGATTTGTGCGGGGTTCAACTTTTGCGGCCAAAACCTCCTCACAGGGCGAGGATAGAGGAAAGAGGAAAGTAGGTACCCCGTCTCAAGTCCTGGAAGCTGCCCCCATAATGGAGAAAATGCAGTAAATGCTGGTAGCCTCCCAACAAATTAAAGAAAATTTAATCACCCAATTGGCCACCCTAGCCATTATGACCGGACCTGTCCGCCCTCCCACTTCCCCTTCACTTGCAGCATTAATGATCCAAGCAATAGGGATCGGGGTGGAGGAAGAGCAAGCAGCCATGTTGGTTGCAGGGCCCCAATTGGTAACAAGGAGGAAAAATAAAAAGACAAATAATCCTTAGTGAAAGGTGGAGCCAAAGCTTGGGATGTCTAGCATCCCTAAAATAGAGATTTTCTCCTTAGACTCTCTAGAGCCAAACAATCAACCCGAGAATCTGCCGGAGACCTCCCCTCCATACGATGAGTTTGATGACCTATTTGGGGTAGATGAAATGGTGAAATTATAGGGGGATATCAGGAAGGCAGTACAAGAAATAGCTTCCCAAGAGGAAGTGGTGATCCCTCTTGAGATGAAAACCCCAGAGAAAGAATTTGCCCAAGAGCAAGAAGTCTGGGTAGAACTAGAAAAGGAGCTTGAACAGATGAACATCTCTGACACCCTGAAGATACAGGTTGCAAGCACTACGGAGGACAAGCAAGTACAAGATGAGAAACTGACATCAGTTGAGGGAACCAGACCTACGGGAACAACTGTAACTTCAGCTTCCATGCTCCAGATGCCACCTCCAAAGAATGTGACATTTGGTGAGGTAGTTTCAGCGGCTGCATTGCTAAACTTTGGTCAGATGCCTCACCCACCTCCAGAAGATATTCTAATAGGAGAGAACATATCGGTAGACAAGGCCAAAGAATAGCAACAACAAGAGCAAGATGTAGGGAAAAACCTCAGGGATATGAATATAGAATTTGACACTGCTAAGGACGTGGATACCAGGGTGGATGATACTAATGCCACTAAGGTGGATGATGTCGGTGGACCTGAGGATACAGGGAAAGACTCTTGAGAGGCTTAAAATATTGGGGACATGCAAAAAAACCCCAGAGGGGATTCATAGGATCAAACTTTGGTAGCAAGGCCACCCCTACCACCACAATGGCTGGTGGATTCAAGAAAAAGGAAGGCCCCAGCACCAGCCAAGGCCCATCTATCTTTGGAAAGAATGATGGTGCAAGTACAAGATCCCCCCAAAGCAAAGAAGGCCTAAACAGTCCATACCCTCTAAACTAGGCCAGGCAGAGATACAGTTGTGGTATTCGCAACACCTCCCCTAGAGGCAGATGCAACGACAACAAAAGTCGAAGAGTATACAATCACGGAGATATCTCTAGGAAAGAGGGGAAAGTAGGGTAAGTTAGACCTACTAAAAGAAGTAGCCAAGGTAGTAGAATCCCGCTATGAAAAGGAAGCCCAGAAGTTTAAGGCCGAAAAATGAAAAGAATGCAAATCTTGTCGGGCTTCTGATAGAACTTGCCCAACCTATCACTACCATTCCTCCAGAAGCTTCCTCATCTGGAGCACCACTCCCATAGGGTGACATCAACACGCTCAGGAGTATGAAAAGGAAGGTGCAGGCGGTTGATGATTGGGTAAAAGAACAAGTAGGGAACGTACGACATTTCCTAGTGACCACACTCCCCAACCTATATGCAGTCGAGAATGTGGTGCATCAGGCTAAAACTAAAAAATACCATCTGGGAGAGAGAGGTTGAGAAATACGAGGCTTGGATAGGTGAGTTAGGAGAAATCCTGAGCATCGGGGAGGAAATTGTCTCTGAAGCTAGAATTTTTGGAGAGGAGTCCTTTTATTTTGTCCAGATCCAGCACTCCCAACTTGATCTCACATTGGAGATAACCAAGCAACTGGTAGGGGCCCTACGGGACAAGGTGCTAGGGATTGATTATTCTTTGAATTTTTACAAGGCATTCATTATGAAGGTTTTAGGAGTTGATCCCTTCAATAATAAGACATGTACTCTGGAGGAGTATGTCATAGGTAAATTTGATGAGCTAATGGAAGCTCGATACCAGTCCCTAGAAGGAATTGATAGAGCGGCAATGTCCCATATATCTGGGTGAATAGGTGGAGGCAGCTAAATACCTCCAGGTAAGCCTCAAGAGCATTGATGAAGATGGAATCACCCAGCTCCTGGAAATGTTCAATAAAACTAAGGAACAATAAGGTTCTCTGGATTCTAGAGATTTTCACCAGTTGGTCATATTTTGAGCATTCTTTATTGTTTGAGCATAAGCTCCCAGATCCCAGAGTTCTAGATCCACAATTTTGTATTCTTTTGATGTCCCGCATCTAGGCTCCCCGAAGTTGACCGGTCATTATCAGGTAGTTAATAAGGGTTTTAGAAAGCACCTAACCCCATCAAGGCACATCAGCTAGAGGCATGGTCCTGAGGGATGATTTTCCCAAGGCGTTGCTCCAACATAACACCTGGTGCATTGAAGATAGTGAGCCACTTTTACATTGATGAGGCATGTAGCCTCGATCCTTGGGAGATCAAATTTCTTCTATTCTCCCTTTGGCTCTCTTCTCAAGGCCGATTCTTCCATACCTTTTTTCTTGTCTCATTCTTCTGACATGTCAGATCTCTCTTCTTCTCGAGGTTGTTGTAGCATGGTGCAGGTAGTATCGGCCACCAAAAATTATATTTTATTGTTGAGTGTAAAGATAAGTTAGGTTAACTTTAGGGAAAATCTATGTATAAATAATAAGTCTGACCTCATTAAAAGGGTTGGCAGAATTGATGATTTTGCAGTCCATAGTTATAGCACTTCAGTATTTCATCTCTATCAGTTGCAAAACTCAATGCTCCTTAGTTCTTAGAATTTCTCAGTAGGTAGATGCTCCCCTAGAGCCATTATTGTACGCACCAGTGCTCACTGGAAAACCTTTTAATGAAGAAAGAAGAGTTCTAGCAATGATGTTATTAGCATTCCAATCTCTGGATTAACATTTTTTTGTGTTGTATGTTTCTAATGTCCCTTGCTCTGATGTTTTAAGTAGATTAACGACCTCCTTTTCGCTCGCTATTGAATATATATGAATTGATGGTTTTGTGTGCACTTAGTATTTTAGTATAGCATGTTAGAGAATGGTTGATGTTTTAAATATATTTGCATGACTATAGGTAGATGGAATACTTCTAACCCTGGCCTATCTTTTGAAGTTTATCTAGTTAACTAACACGTGCTTGCAAGAAATCCCAACTTACCTAAATCGCCAGAGAAGATGAGCCAAGAAAACTAGCTATTCCCCCGAACAAAATAGTCACACTCCCAACTTAGCTCATGCACCGTCAAGACCCAAATCTCACATTCTTGAAGGCCCAGAGAATTTATTCCCCAGACAACCTTTACAGGCAAATTTGGTCGGTACCCTAGTACCCGGTGACAACTTACATCTGTTGGCAGACCCGGTCACAGAGTCCCATCAGTAGGTGGAACTTCCAGAGGATATGGATCTATCTCTGGTGTTTAATGTTGTAGATATGGTTTTATAAAAAGGCCCAATCCTAGATGTAGATCAAAGTTTGACTAAATTCATACAGGAGGTGGAGGAACTCAACTTTCCATCTACACCAATCAAGAAGGCATAACACATACTGGATTCTAGAGTCTACAAGAAGACAAGGAATAAGGCATACCAAGAACACTTAGTGAAGTGGCATGGAAAAATAGATGAAGATGCAGTTCGGATAAAGGAAACAAAGTTCAAAAAGTTGGGCATTGACATCAACTTACTCAACCCAAGGGTGTGTTGAAGTCTTTTCATTTGAGGAGGATGGTGCAGGAGCACCAAGGCTATCCTCAAAGCCCTTGTTAGTTTTGGCTTGTAACTGACTCTAGCCAAGTCAATATGTTTTTTCTTAGACCTTAGAAGGTCTTTTTTTGTGTGTGACTAGGTGAATTAGTGGTTAGTGCTAATTTCATTCTAGTTTAGTTTAGTTTTCTTTTAAGTGTTTAGTCCTTAGAATAGGCCAAATTTTGGGATATGTGGTCTAAATGTGTCATAGACCTCAACATGATGAGAAATATTCCTAAGGAGGCTTTGATGGTGTTAATTCATCAATTTTTATGGGTTAGAGGCCCTAAAAGATAGTTTGCATCATAAATGCAAAAGATGCTCAAAACTTGTCATGACAACATTTGCAACTTTTGCAAATGTTGCATGCAACTTGAAAACTTTGGATTCCCCTCATTCTAGGAGTGTGAAATCAATGCTAGTGGCCTAAAATGGTGGAATAAGCATCTTATGATACTCCATGTCTCATTTCCCGAGGTAGAATGATTGTAAGCAAGTTTTTGAAAGTGAATAAAGAAAGTGTTCTAAGATACAGAGTGCAGTCCACTTGTTTGAATCTTCTTAATGTTTTAATGGATTGAAAAGCTTAATCTATTGGTAGATTCATGTAGTAGGAGTATATTCAAGAATTTTTCTTTTAGTGAGAAAGTATATTAGTATTCATTTGGTAGCCTTAGAAAATTGTTTAAGTTTTAGAGAGTTTGTTGGTCCAATTCAGTGTAGTTTTGGTTTTATGGCTCCCGAATGAAATCCAATTGTGGGAAACTCAAAAGGCTGGATGAATGAGTTAGGAGAGCCTCTTTACAGTGTGAATATTCAAGTAGGAGGTTAGAGTAATTGATTTTCTATTTTTATAGCTATGCCCTATGCGAGCAATGATTGTCCGGTTAGGTGTATGGCAGAGGAAAAGATGAATGCAAAGACAAGGGTGTGTATGCGAGTTCTGAACCAAGTGTGGTCTCAGAGTCTTTAGGGTCTTATAGGTCCCTGGTTATGAGTTCAAATCTCATCCAATCCATTTGGATAGATTTCTCCATAGAATTCAGTGGACTACTTGTGAAGAGACAAAATAGGCGTAATAGCCCTACAATTCAGGATAGAGGTGTACAAAAGGCTTGGGAGCCCTAGACCTTGAAAATCATTTAGGTCTTCAAAAAGGGTATCAGGATCCTAGATTATTTTTTAGGGTTTTTTGGGAGATTTAGGAAGAAATCCAGAAAAATCCTCTAGATAGAGCTAATTGGTCAATTAGGCCTAATAGGATCATTTTGAGTGAAGATTTGAAACTCGACTAAATTGGGATCAAAGACCTATTCAAATGGGAATGTATGGATGCATAATGTGTATACAACTAGTATACAAGAACCTTATAGAATTTTTGGATTTTTTATGAGGGTTTTATGTTTGGAATCATTCAAGAAAATGAGAAGCACTAGACAAAACTAGTGGTAGTTGTCCTTCATGGTGAAACACAAGAAGAGTAACTCTTGGAGAAGAGTTGGAATAGTCTTAGGCTCAGTTTCTTGAGGCTATTGAGATCCTAGAAGAGAAATTGGGATCCTAAGTAGAATAGGGAAAGAAAGTCTTGTCTAGAACATTGTGTAAGCACACCTTGGGGTTACTTCTATCACTCTTCCTCAGAGTACAGTGATAGTAGCTATTAGGTACATATCCCTCCACCAATGGATCAACCACCTCAAATAGATGAGGGTATAATGGATTTGACTCGAGAAACAGGCTGAGGTGAATGGTGAACCTCCCAAGAAGAAGAAAAAAGTGGATACATGGGAGCCTTCTGATGTTAAGATACAAAAGAATAAAAATGATAAAGTGAGTGCTTTATTCACTGGAAATAGAGCTTATGATCATCAACTCAAGATGATTATAAGGGAAGGTAAGAAGAAAAGAGAGGATGCAAAAGAGAATGTTGAAATACCTATATTATTATGCCAAGATGAATGAGAGCTTCAACAAGAACAATTCTTGAATGATGACAATTTCATAAAAAAACAAAGAGTTCAAGGATTTCCTCATTTGGGAAAAGCAACAACAAGTGGGATCACAGCTGCAATTAGCAGGAGGAGAATCAATTCCTATTGAAGCCTTGTAGGCTCTGCAGGAATATGATCCTGAGTCATAAAACATGACACCAGAGGAAGCTAGACAGTTAGTTAAGTCTAGTGGGATGTTATTAGTGGAAGGATGGAATCTTTCCTCATATTTCATCATAGATCAAATAAGAAGACAACCTGACATTAAATTTTCTTCAGAGACACATGTAGGAGAAATGATTAGAGGATGTGGATACAATGAACAATCCCAAAATTTATCCATGTGGGCTCTAGCTCCCAAGACTCAGAAGCCATCACTGATTAATGTACAAGAAAATATGGATGGAGATAAAATAATATGGCCCATCCATAACATAGGTGATTTAGAGATTTCACAGGACCTTACACATTTTTCTCATCTAAATGAAGCAAAAGTTGAACAAATGTCCAAAAGATATCAGAAATTATTTGATGAGGCAAGTACTGTAGTGAAAGATAGGGAACTATGCCTGATAAATCTCAATGCATTAGAAAATTTGGTGGTAGAATTGAATGTGAAGTTACAAGAGATCCCTGAGACTACTCCTGATCCACCTAAGCAAGTTGCAGATGCCCTAGTATAGACTGAAGATGTAGGGGATTTTGATAAGGAAATAGAGAAGAAGGATAGTGATCAAAACAAGGAGGCTTTGGAAGCCTTTGAAAATATATTGAAACATAGGATCAATATCCTAAAAGACAAGGCTGATTTAGTACATAGTGCTTATAGCAAGTTGCCTCATCTACAAATAGAGGAAACTAATTATGTTTCAACTCTGAACCCTTATTTTGAGACCTAGTCAGTAAGGACTAATTTTTTTGAAAGGTTATGAGTCCTCTAGCCACTTAGGTAAGATGTCCCTGAGATTGTAACACAAGTTGGCAAGGAAATTGAGAAGATTACAATAATTTAGGTGAGGGTCAACATGTTTGGCTCAGATTACAATAATTTTATTCCTCCAATAAAGGGAGAAGATGATCAAATCAAGGAAGTAGAAGTCTGGAGAAATAAATTTGAAACATTACTACCTAATAAAGAGGCATTTATTTCTGACAGTGGTGAATTAGATATGGAAAGGTTCAATAAAACCTTAGATGAGACATTTAAGGCCGAAACAGACTTTAATAAGTTTGTTACAGATTTTAAAAGCATTATAGATGCCAGATGAGAGAGACAAAAGACACAATTAAAAATCATTCAGGGCTTTAATTGGCCTATAGAGGCATAATTTGCAGCATGGGATGTTCTCACCAAGCCCAAGAAAAATAATCTTGCAACATCTGACTTGGACATACTGGACGAGGAATGAAGAGACACCTAGCACCTGTTCTATGAGCACAAGGATGTTATTCATCAGAAAGACTAGTGTAAGTCATCTTGTAATGGTGGTCACTAGCTCTTGCAATAACTATTTGAGGCTTTCTATAATATCTATAGACAAAGGTGCCAGCTATCAAAGATTTGAAGATCAAATCGTATTGTCTTCCTATTTTGTCTTTCCACCGCTTAAGGTCTTATTTTATTTGGTCTTCTAGTATCTTTTAGGGTTAGGTATAGGCTATCAAAATCTTGTTTCATCCTTAGTCTTTAAGGATTCCAAGATGGCTAAGACTTTATACATAGAATGATAGAACATATTTGTAAAGATGGTGAAATATACAATTGCAAGGCAGACTTCTCAGTTTTGTCTGAGCTTTATAATTTTTTTCTATCGAATGTATTTGAAGAAGTAACATATTAATAAAATACATTGTAGTTTATATTCTATATCTTTTGTTGTCTCTTTATATTTTTTGTTAAGCTCTTGTATGTTTAATTTGCAATTACTTGTAAGTTCTTTCAAGGAAAGCGTAATTCTTATAGGTGATTCCAGAGAGTTAAAAATTTGTGTAAGGATTCGATAATAGGGGTGTGGGAATGAAAAGGTAGATTGTAAGGAATTCTATCTAAGATGCATGTGTTTTCATTAACCAATTTATTATGGTTTTATATTTGATATTGACTCTTTGCCCAAGAATTAGGCACTGGTTTAGGGTTTGGAAAGCAGTTAATCATCATCCAATATTAAAGAAATCAATCATTCACTTTTCAGTTACAAAGAATATATATGTTTAAGTAATTGTATTAGAGAATACAATTCAATTTATTGATTCCTTAAAGAGAGAATCACTAGGTTAGCCCTCCTCAGTTCAAAGAGCTCCAAAAGGAAGAAGGATGAGAATCCTTATCTCACTGATGTAAGTTATTGTTAAGATCATAATTTGGCTTGTAAAGCTCTGTATTAAGTTAATTATTGTCATCTGCAGGGTGTCTTATCAATTAATACAGTGAAGGACAATTATTCAATCAGTCAAATCCCTAATACACTATTACAGATACTAGGAATCAGTAATCAGTTGAAGGTACACCGCCCTGAGTTTGTGGAGATCAAAGTAGAAGGATGAATTAGTCCTCATCAATTAGGCTTTATCTTGCATGAGTTATAAATTAGAAGTATAAGGTTGAAGCATTCAAACTGTGTTAAGAACCTGGAAGAAAAAGACATAATACTACCCATGTTCTTACTAGATCCTTCATAACACTGAAACACACCATGTTGTATCCCACCACATTTGAAACAAGTACCTTTGACTTCCTTGCTACTTCTGCATCTCCTAAGTGTCTTTGAATTAGGTTTAGTCTCAATGTTTTTCTTCTCTTTTCCAATGCTACTTGCTTGCTACTCCTTCCCTCTAGGGTTTCCATGTCTTCTCTTTTATATATCTTCTGCCCTCAATGAAAACTGATAAGAATCCTTCACTGTATAAATCCTCAACATACTTATCTCATCTTGAATATTAAATATTTGACCGTTAATATACCTATCCACCTTTTTCTTAGATACCTCTCGATGTCCAGATCTGATTGTCATCTTATAGAACTCTTCGGTGTATTTTTTTACACTTATGTCCTTATGCCTCATGTTTTGCAACTTCTTGAAAAAATCTAATTTATAATAATTAGGAATGAATTTACCCTTTAACCTATCCACCATTACCCTCCTTCTGGTGATTTTCATTTCACCATGTTCTTCCCTATCTTTCTGTAATTCTTTACACCATATGGCAACATGACCCTTCAACTTATTTTGTGCAAGCCTAACCCTCTGTGGATCTCTGATATCTTCCAGCTGAAAGTAATCTTCCATCTCTCTAATAAAATCCATCAAATATTTAGGATGAAATGAACCAGTGAAAGTAGAAACATCCATCCTATGATTTTTACCTACTTGTTCCATAGACCTTAACAATCTTTCTCCATCTGTATGGATCTCAGCATCTACAGTCTCAAGATCTTCAATGGCTTGCTCATATTCCTCTTTAGTCTCAAGATTCCTTCACAATCTATTCAATGTATTTCTAATCTCACTTCTCATCTCCTTTCAGAAGTCCTACATCATTTGTTCTAACATTCTAGTGTTCATCTTTCTAGGAAGCATCTTTCCAATCCTCAAGTGCAACTACCTCAACTTTGGTGAACTATCCAATAGTGGGATATTTCAATGCTCAACAATCAGAAACAAACCCTTTCCTAGCCACCTTGTGCAAGTCCTCTATAATTGTGAGTCAGATCTTCACTCTACCACCTCACAATTAACAGGTCTAGGACTCTACAAGTCTAGGAACTTGGATCTACAAGAACGAATCTCGATCTAATACCATCTTATGAAGTCACCATTGGAGTTTCCCCAATGAAGATAGTCCAACTATGTAGCAAGAGTCAACATACTATAAACAACCAACACAAGATCATTAAGAACTCAATGATGAACAATCAACATGCCTTGCAGGCCTTCTTATTATCCATAATCAAATATTTATAGCATACTTGCCCAACAACATGCCATCTTACATTCCAAGTGCACATGCCTTCTTATAATCAGAAATCCATATTCATACTAGATGCTAAGCTACTAAACTAATCTTCTTTCCCAAAAACTACCAAGTAAGAAACCAAGGCTATAAATAAATACAAGATTGCAAGCCATAAGTCAGACAAAAAAGATCACATTCTCCAAGAATGAAGAAAATGTGTTACAACAATAGGTCAGGACCAGAATATATAAGAACACCTCCAAATAGATATGGAATAAACTTTGATCACACAAGGAGGTTGATCACGAGCATAAGATCATCGAACAATGCACCAATTAACATTGTCGATTGTGGAACACCATCGCAAACCAAATCATGCCAACCTGGCCATTAGAACAAAAAGAAAAAATATGATTGGACCCAAGTTTAAGAAATCTCCATCTGGAAAGAACGTAATGAGATGCAAAACCAAACATAGATTCATCATTATGTCCAAAACAAGCCATTTGGATCGCAAGATATAAGGAACCAACTGGAAGGATTACCAATCAAAATGCTAAAAATTCTTGTTGGTGTTTGAAAATGTTTACACTTTGAAAATATACCAATATACCTTGAGACTTATTTTAGGAGTCGTTAGATCCAAGTACGAAATCTTTGCAAGGTAACTAGACCAACTATAGGGACAAGACTGCCCTCTGCACTTTTGGCTCTGTTAAACCAAGGTGGGTACACCGAATCCAAATAACATACAAATCTTTACAACTCTTTATCACTCTGGATTATAACAACAGATGATGGTAAGAAAGTACTAAATGCTAATCAGGCATTCATTAACTCTCTATTACTATGAAGGACCACAATCAACAACCACAAAACATAAAGAAATTTTAATGGTTTTAATGTTAAAAAGGCAGAATATATCCAACAACCAATCAAACATGTATCTCAATAGAATATTTTAATCCCTAATCAGTGCCTTATCTATTAGGAAATATCTCAAATGTAGATACATAAAACATGAACCAAGTGTTGTAAAAGACTCAAAGACATAAACATAATCAATCTAGACCAACCACTATTTATAAGATCCTTTTGTAGACAAACCTTAAGAGTCTATGTATTATCCAAAGCTTATTTAATTTGATCCTAGATCAAGACTAGGGAATAAAACATATACATAGAGAAGTCATATGCAGTGAACCAAAAGATTCAAAGCTTAAGACACCACGGAGAGACTTGTAACTAGAATAATTGCATTAAGTTTGATGAATCATGTTCATGTACATATCTGATCTAAAACATACCACTTCAATAATGTGCAAGAGATTTGAAATTTTCTATTCTATCTCAATACAATATCTAATACAACTTGATATATCCCCTTGGGACTAAAGCTTGGAACCAGCACTTGGAATCCAAAAACTTTTGAAACCTTACAAAAGAGAAAGGAAGGAGATATATAGAAGAAGGAAAAACCTAAAGGTAACATCTATCTAAAACCTGTCCTTCTTCATCAAACTGATTTACTAAATTCCTTCTTCTTGAGCTCACCAACAGATTGATCTTTCTTAAAAAGATCAACAAAAGTTTAGATCATTTCAAAAACAAAATTATTCTGCACCAACCATTAGGTCACTTGAAACTGACCAATCATAATGGAAGAATAGACACAACATGGGCTGAGGATTTACCCAAAGAGTACATAGACCAGAAACCCATATCATCCCCATACAACAATTAAATGCATCTAGGACCACAATAACCTCCTCAGCCACTAATCAATGCCATTAATGTTGAGCCAATGATAGATTAACCTCGCACCACTCCCATGCAAGTCTGAAACATGACACCATAGCTGGAAACCCTCAGTATAAATTTTAAAAATCAAAATTCAGTTGTAACGACTATTATTGGAGTGAAAATCAACATTAATAGCTTAGATTCAACCCTTTCACAACTTTAAAATGCAGTTGTTGATGCTCATTAAGTTACCCAAGAGTCAAGATTTGATTTGGACACGTGGCATCTTGTCGCGATGCCTTCATGGATAAAACTCGATCATCTTTTCTTTGAGACTTGGCATTGACCATATGATCCACTTTACATCTATTCTTTGTCTTTAACCTGCCTTAAACCCAAGCAAATCAATCCCTTTAGTCTCTCCAAATCTCCAGATGCTCAACCTAACCCTGGTCTGATCTTGAGATTCATAGATAAAGGCTATCTCTGAATTGTCGAACACTTGTCTTGACCCATGCTTTATTTGGAGATTGAGCGACAACCACACATTTGAAACATGATCAATGGTCCACGCAAAATCTTTGAACACTTTGTTTAACCCAGGTTCTATTCCGAGATCCAGCGACAAGGCATATCTTGTGATCTCCAAATGCTTTTCTAAACTCTAGTTTGATTATGAGATTCAGCAACAAGGCTTGTCTCTGAATTGCTAAATGCTTAACCTTTACTATGGTTTATCTAGAGATATAGCGATATCCACCGATCTGATGAGTCTCTTGCACATGTGTCTACATCTTCATAAATTTTGGCCCTATATCTCATGATTGCTGAAACCTTTTTCTTGAATTTGAATTATCTGGCGATTCAGCGATAGCCGCACATCCTGGACATGATCAACGGTTGGCTTGTGATTCAAAAGACATTGCCTAACCCCAGGTTTATTCTGAGATTTAGAGATAAATCACATCTTTTGATCGCTCAATGAAAGTCTTAACTCTGGTTTGGTCTTGAGATTCAAAGACAAAGGCTATCTTTGAATCATTGAATGCATGAATTAACCAAGCTTAGATTAGGAGATCCAGCGCCAGCCCTCTGATCTTGTCTTGCATTGATGATCCTTGTTGAATCTCCAAATCTTATAAGACTTGACCACCACCTTATGAGATTTAGAGACAAGCATTAAATGACAAGTCTTACCTTTTTCTCCAAATTTCCACATGTTATATACTTAACTGCTAACATTACAAGATCAGGAGATAACCGCTATGCCAAGTAGCTAAACATTTGACTAGACTCAATCTCAGTAGGACACATGTCACCTAGGCGCAATGCCTCAATGGTTATCCTCACTACATATCTTGATCTAGGGAAAGCACTCACCATTGGATGAAGTCCAGCTTGATTTGTCCATAACCTGCCTTAAGCCTCGGTAAATTTACATGTGGCGAACAGGCACAATTCCTTGATGGTTAACTACCTTCATCTTTATGTTTGAGGCAATGCGTTAGCCATAGATCTTCTTTAATTTGATTGATCTTTAACATGCTTATGTCAGAGCTTGGACCCACTATCACAGCATGACACATGTCGAATAGGCGCAATGCCTTAATCATTATATGTCATGCATCTTATTTATGAGGAAAAGTGCTGACCACAGGATCAACTCAGATCTGTACAATCATTAACTTTATCTCTGGCAGGCCCCAAGATCTGATAACTCGACACGCCTCAACACGATGCAATGCCTTGAAAGGTAAATCAATTTCATCTCTCGATGAAGGAAACACGCCCGTCATAGGATTGACTTCAACTTGCTTGACAGATGATAAAACATAAATTATTTCAGGGACATAGACTTAGGGCATATTAAAACCCCACTAGGAAAATACTTTAGGAAATAAAATGTGGCCCCGCTCGATGACTTAAAAACACATGACCCTTAAGTGACTTGAAAAAGTAACAATGCTTTTTATCAAAGTCATGAGATTTAGGGTTTTTCATGAAAATGACCAAGGGTTTAAGCACAAAGACCTACAAGGTTTATGAACTAGGGCACAAAACACTTTTAAAAGTTTAGAACCATGAAGATTTTTTGAGAGTGCTAATAGTGGCTCCAACTGGGGATGTAGGCCTCTTATAGGCATAGAAAGATTTCAAAACTCTGGGAAAAGAAGACCACCTATAGGAAAGAAAAACTAACCTACAACATAGAAAAAACAATAGAAAGGAAAAACCTACTCCTACAAGAAAAGACCTTCATCTTTGCAACTTTATTCACTGATTTGAAGAAGTCAAACCAGGCTTGACAGCTTAAAGCCATCACAAAATTTCTGATCCATCTTGCCTCTATCATAAATAAAATTTTATGCTCCTTGCATTGGAAGCAAGCTGAAAAATGAACTTTCATCTATCTGATCAGAACTATTGCCACTTTCCATTATCTCACTACATAGAAAAATATCAACACATTCATCATCTAAGCTAATATGGAAATCAGACAAACCTTGAAAATGTAAATCATGTGGCATCTGCATATTGCATTCACTAGATAAAAATAAATTAAACCCAATGTAGTATACACCATTGTCTAGCTCAATGCCACATCTAGGAGAAACACCATCTAGCTGAGAAAAGCACTCATATTCTTCCATATAGCTGGTATCACTTATAACATCTTCTTCAAAGGAAAATACATCAAAATCTAAACAGGAGGAATGTTCATCATCATCATCGTAACATGAAAGCTCCACATCATGATCCATATTCTCCTCTATAGAGTTACCATCTTGCATCATGTTAGTGGTTTGCATACTAATAGTAGAGTTCCCTAAAGAGCTCACTTGCAAATTATCAAGCTCATGCAAACCACTATCCTATTGGTGGGAGGGAGGGCACATATCAATACATTCATCATGAACATGCATAACTTGAGCAACTGAAGGACCATACTACAATGACTTAATGAAAGATTTAGAATCTAAAACAAATTCAAAATCCACACAACTATCCTAATCAGTACTCAACATTATATCATAAACATCTTCATCCCTTGAATCTGAAAAAACACCAATTCTTTCACCATCTGATACATCACATTCAATCGTATATTAGCCTAGTGATATAGAAGTACAAGGAGAATTAGAAATACACATATCAAAATCATGACCCACTGACTCATATTATTTGTCAAACTCTATGTGTGTTGGGTGTAAGAACTCAGACTTATCCCTCCCTGAATATATGAGGTATCCACAAGTCAGGAACTCTAAAATTTGTTCACTATGAAGTGAGCCATTGTCATCATCTTCACCCTCTTTTGATATGCAGGCACAAGAAAAATCTTCACTTATCCAATCATTATCCTCTTGTTGACTACACAAATGTTCTGCCTCGTATTGAGAAAGAGAATCACTTCCATGATTATAAGAGAGAGGATCCATACTAGACACATCTCCTCCATAAGTTCCATTATTCTCAATATTAGCATCACTAGGTACAACCTCATGTGTAACCTCAAGTTCGAGATCTACAACATTATTTATCCAATTCCTAATATGCACATAACATTCTTCCCTCAAGGAGGTTGGCCAATGGGTTGATTGAGGAAAACAAAGTTCCCAAAACAAACCAATAAAAGTAGACTCTTGAAACTCAACACACCCGAAAAGCTCATCATATGCATCAAAAAACCTTTCATAAAACAAAGGTATTCATACATCCCTTCTCCTTCCCACCTTTTTTCTCATAAGCAATATGCAATCCCTTTTTCCTTGGTCTAACAATTCAAGGCCCCTATTCAATTCCCCAATTTTTTAGCACATACTCCCTTATGATTTTGCAAAATGCAACCTTAATCTTGAAGCATGCAAACCTCTATCCAAACCTTTTTCCTTCTCTTAGTGCTTAACTAATCAATAAGCAAACATTTACAACTTTGAAAAATGAAATACATGGATGTGTTGTAGCAGGTGCAAAATATATGGATCTAAAGTCACCTCCAAATCACCCTTTAAAAATCTTTGATAGAGTTGTCACCTCTTTGCAGAGGAAAATTTTTGAATTAGATGAAAATTTTTTCCCAACTCTAACCTTCTTTAAATCAGCAAACTCACAACACACCCCTAATAGGGTCTCATATTAATTCATCTCTTGACTATGCCCATAGTCATAGGAGCCCAAACATTTGCTTCATCTTCATTGCAAGTGCACCTTTCTGATTAGCCTTTCTTCAATCATGCACACTGGAGAATATCAGAGAACTCAGAGTCGCCACTCGCAACATGTGAGATAGTATAAGTATTTCTTTTGAGAACTTGGACTTCTTGGACAATATTTAATGATAGACAAACAAAATTGACTCACTTTAAAAACATGAGGAATATTTTCTTTGTAGCACATGACTCTATACCTTTAATGGCCTCCCCAATAGAGTCACCATTTTGTTGGTGTTTTAAAATGTTTACACTTTGAAAGGCTACCAATATACCTTGAGACTGATTTTAGGAGTGGTTAGCTCCAAGTATAAAAACTCTGCAAGGTAATTGGACCAACTATAGGGACAAGACTTCCCTCTGCACTTCTAGCTTAATTAAACCAAGGCAGGTACACCTAATCCATATAACATACAACTCTTTATCACTTTGGATTATAACAATAGATGATGGTAAGAAAGTACTAAATGCTAACCAGACATTCATTGACTCTCCATTACCATGAAGGACCACAATCAACAACCACAAAACATAAATGAATTTTAATGGTTTTGATGTAAAAAAGGCATAATATAGCCAACAATGAATCAAACATGTATCTCAACAGAATATACTAAACCCTGATCAGTGTCTTATCCATTGGGCAATGTCTTAAATGCAGATACAGAAAACATGAACCAATTGTTGTCAAAGACTCAAAGTCATAAACACAATCAATCTAGACCAAACACTACTTATAAGATCCTTCTATAGAAAAACCTTAAGAGTTTATGTCTTATCCAAAGCAGATTTAATTTAATCCTAGATCACAACTAGGGAATAAAACATATACATAGAGAAGTCCTATGTAGTGAACCGGGATATTCAAAACTAAAAAGATAGACACCAAGGAGAAACTTTTAACTGGAATAATTGCATTAAGTTTGATGAATCATGTTCATGTATATACCTGATCTAAAACATACCACTTCAATATTCTGCAAAATATCTAAAAGTTTCTATTCTATCTCAATACAATATCTAATACAGTCTGTTATATCCCCTTGGGACTAAAGCTTGGAACCAACACTTGGAATCCAGAAACTTACGAACCCTTACAACAAAGAAAAGAAGGAGATATGTAGATGAAGGAAAACCATAAAGGTAACATCTATCTGACACCTGTTATTCTTCATCAATCTAATTTACTAAATTCCTTCTTCAAAAGATCAACAAAAGATAAGATCATTTCAAAAACAAAAGTGTTCTACACCAACCATCAGGTCGCTGGAAACTGACCAATCATAATGATAGAAAAGACGTGGAATGGGCAAAGGGTTTCCCCAAAGAGTACACAGACCAAAAAACCATACCATCCCCATACAACAATTAAATGCATCCAGGATGACAAGAACGTCCTTAGCCACTAATTGACGCCATTCACGTTGATCCAAGGACAAAAAAACCTTGAGCCACTCCCCTGCAAGTATGAAACATGCCACAATAGATAGAAACACTCGGGATAGATTTTAAAAATCAAAATTCAGTTGTAACAGCCATTCCTATCATGGAAATCAGCATTTACAACTCAGATTCAACCCTTTCACAAGTTTAAAATGAAGCCATTGATGCTCATTAAGTTACCCAGGATTCAAGATATGATCTGAACATATGGCATCTTGGCACGATGCCTTCATGGATAAAACTTGATCATCTTTTCTTTGAGACTTGGCACCAACCATCCGATCCACTTTACATATGTTCTTTGTCTTTAACCTGCCTTTAACCCAACCAACTCAATCCCTTTAGTCTCTCCAAATCTCCAAATGCTCGGTCTAACCCTGGTCTAATCATGAGATTTAGAGATAAAGGCTATCTCTGAATCACCAAACACTTGTCCTGACCCATGGTTTATTTGGAGATTGAGCGATAGCCACACATCTGAAACATGATCAATGGTCCATGTTGAATCTTTGGACACTTTGCTTAACCCAATTTCTATTCTGAGATCTAGCGACAAGGCATATCTCATGAACTCCAAATGCTTTTCTTAACTCTAGATTGATTATGAGATTCAACGACAAGGCTTGTCTCTGAATCATTGAATGCTTGACCTTTACTATGGTTTAATTAGAGATATAGTGATAGCCACTGATCTGATGAGTATCTTGTACACGTGTCTACATCTTGATAAATACTAGCCCTGTATCTCATGATTGCTAAATCCTTTTGCTTGACTTTGACTTATCTGGTGACTCAGCAACAACTGTACATCTTGGACATGATCAATGGTTGGTGCGTGATCTCATAAGACTTTGCCTAACCCCAGGTTTTTTATGAGATTTAGAGATAAAGAACATCTCATGATCGTTGAATGAAAGTCTTAACTCTAGTCTAGTCTTCAGATTAAGAGATAACGGATATCTCTCAATCGTTGAATGCATGACTTAATCCAGCTTAGATTATGAGATCCAACGCCATCCCTCTGATCTTGTCTTGCATCGACGATCCTTGCTGAATCTCCAAATCTTATAAGACTTGACTACCACCTTACGAGATTTAGAGACAATAATTAACTGTCAAGTCTTACCTTTGTTTCCAGATCTCCAGATTTTATATACTTAACTGCTAACATTACTAGATCAGGAGATAAATGTCATTCCAAGTCGCTGAACATTTGAATAGCTTCGATCTCGGTAGGACATGCGTCGCCTAGACGCAATGCCTCAATGGTTATCCTCACTGCATCTCTTGATCTAAGAAAAGCGTCCACCATTAGATGAAATCCAACTTGATCTGTCCATAACCTGCCTTTAGTGTCGATAACTTTATACGTGGCGAACAGACCCAATGCCTTGATGGTTAACTACCTTCATCTTTATGTTTGAGGCAATGCGCCAGCCATAGATCTTCTTTGATTTGATCAATCTTTACCCTGCCTACATCACAGCTGGGACCCACTATCATAGCATGACATGTGTTGAACAGGCGCAATGCCTTAATGATTATCTTTCGTGCATCTTATCTTTGAGGAAGAGTGATGACCACAGGATCAACTATGATATGCACGATCATTAACTTTATCTCTAACGGGCCCCAAGATCTGACAACTTCACACATGTCAACATGACCCAATTCCTTGAAGGGTAAATCAACTGCATCTCTCAATGAAAGAAACACGCCCGCTGTAAAATTGACTTCAAATTGCTTGGAAGATGATAAAACATAAAGTATTTCGAGGACATAGAATTAGGAAATATTAAAACCCCGATAGGAAAATACTTTAAGAAATAAAATGTGGCCCCACTCGATGACTTAAAAACACATGACCCTTAAGTCACTTGAAAAAGTAACGATGCTTTATAACAAAGTCATGAGATTTAGGGTTTTTCATGAAAATGACCAAGGTTTTAAGCACAGAGACCTGCAGGGTTTATGAACCAGGGCACAAAACACTTTTAAAAGTTCAGAACCATGGAGATTTTTTGAGAGTGCTAAGACATCTAATAGGAACAAACTGAAAAGGAAATATTTTTGGGTATTGCAATATTGCCAATGACCCAAGGATACTCTTGCATCAACAATATCCCAAAACTCCTAAAGTACCTTGGTAGAAATCCACTCGGACATGGGGCTTTGTAAGCCCCTATAGAAAAAAATATTATTAACCTTATCTTCAGTTTCTAGGGAAATAATTTGAGCATTATCAACAACATCAATGACATTAGGTAGAGAGTGGAGTAATTGGTCCTATAATAGCTTATGCATTACTATGTTATCTTCCCTATAAGAATTAAAAAAATAATTTGAAGACATCAATCCCAATAGGGTGTCGTCATTCAACTCACAGTTTGAGTCATCCTTAAGGCTTAGGATTATATTCCCCCTTCTGTGTTTTCTGATAGACCTATGAAATAAGGCCAAATTCCTATCACCCTCTTTCCACCACAATATGCTAGATTTTTGTTTCCAATAAATTTCCTCTCAATTCAAAATTCCCTTCCATTTCTCCTTTAGAGATTCTTTTATCCTATTTATGGATTCTAAGTAATCTCCACTATCCATTTGTTCTTGAATAGTTGTCAATCTAGAATTGATTGTCTCTTCTTTACAAATATATCACCATACGTAAAATTGTTCCAACCTTTCACATTTCTTTAGATTATGTCAAATTTCTAAGAAACTTTATATATGAGTCCCTTGAATTGGAGTGTTCCACCAGTTTTGGATGCAATATCTAAACTCCAAATGCGTTGTCCACATAACTCACAAAAAATAGAATATGTTCCTTAATTGGCATATCAATCTATTCGAGGAGAATAGCATTTGATCCAACACCATCCTAGGGAGGGTGCTTAGAGTGACATTATACCCAATGTCCCAACTAGAAAAATCAAAAAATCTATCTAATTTGACTTGGATGAGGTGGTACCCCTTCCTATGATTAGACCAAGTAAAAGGCTGACCCATCAATTCTATATCAAGCAGCCCAACTCTGCTAATGAAGTCCACCATATTATCTGAATAATCAACCAACCCTCCCAATTTATCTAAGGGAAGTAGAGGAGAATTAAAATATCCCATAAAAATCCAATGAGAATATTCATCATTTTAGACAAATGAAGAGATCTCTTCCCAAACCTTCTTTCGACCCAAACAAGAGTTAGGGGTGTAAACATTAACTAGACACCAAGAATCAAATTTAACTATCTAGAAACTAGTTGAAGAGGAAATAAGGGCGCTTGGCACTATGGTAGGATCCCACATAGTAAAAACTTCCCTAGAGGCTCCAATAGTGTTACTTATGAAGAAACATAAGCCAAACCCAAAACTCCCTACAATAGTGCTAGAGGAGAAATCCATCATGTTAACTCCTTAAAACAACAAAATGTCAATCTTCTTTTCAAAAATACAATTCCTCAGGGCATATTGTTGTTGGGAACTACTTAAGCCCCCCATATTCCGTGAGAGGAACTTGATTTTTTAACTTTAGTTGTTGAGTTTAGGGTCCTATGCCTACCATTGGCGATTTCCCTTACAATTTCCTTATGCCTGGTGAGTCTTTCTGATGGACGTCCATTTTTCAGCTTCAAATTGACATCAATCCTCTTATTTCTAGTCATCCTCTTTTGAGGCATCCAACCTCATCATTTGTTTGGACACAAACAATTATAGAAGCACCTCGTGAGGCGAAGGTATTCTGAGGAGGTGGGGAGGGGATTGTGGAATCCATAAGGGGGGGTCTAGGTGACCCATCTTTCCCCTAAGTTTTACAGTTTCCTTGAGTGGTAGAAATAGGAACCTCACCTAGCACTTTACAGGTACTTGGAGTAGTAGGATGAGGGATTTCCCCTTCATCCATTAGGACCACCCTTTCAGGGGTTTTAGCACTTTGCCCCCCTATTTAGTCTTATTAGGGGTTTACATAAGCTTTAGAAGCCCTTCAATGAGGAGGTACTCATCACTCTCTACCTTCAAGCCTTCCACTCCAGAATTTCCATCTACAGTTGCACCCTCCATTATGGATGTGCATTTCTCCTTCTATGTTAGAGGTTTTTGCAAGGGGGTCTACATTTAGATATCAGATGTCCCGGTTTGGAACATTTTAGGAAATAGGCTGTTGCATTTTTATAACTAATGCCTAGGTCTATTTTCCCAACTTGGATTGCAAGGTAATAAAATTAGAGATAATCTTATTAACAACAATATTTACACATAAGTGGATAAATACTAACCCGGATTTCACATTGGTCACATATTTGTAGAATCATAATGACCAAACGTGCTCATCCCAAAACTCAAGTGAGAGCCCCAATGTGTATGCCCATACTGGCGTTGTCTTGTTTAAGTTTGTTTCATGGTCAAATCTTGGTTTCCACCTATAGAGTGAGAGGTAGTGTTTCCCATAGACCCATGAACCTGAAAGGATTGCAACCATATCATCTTTCGTAGTAAATTTAAACAAGAAGAGAGCCCCTGACATAACACTTATTGTGACACTCCCCTTCAGCCTCCGCTTCAGAAACGCCCATTTCCTTACCATGTTTGACCTTAGTTTGAAGGAGAAAAACTTTCCAAATAAAGCATTATTCATTAAAGAAACAATGCATCCACAATCGAGTCAAGCAACATTATTTCAGTGCCTTCCTCCATTGGTAAGTACTCTAGAAAGAAATCCTGGTCAACATGTCTTTTCTTCTCGCTAACAAGCACACTTTTCCACCCATTGGGTTTAAAACTCTCATTTGAATGTACATGCTCCAACTTTTTGGAATCCATAATAGTATTATCATTACATCTCTTACTAGAATCAACAAAATCTGCAGACTGAACATATATGTTTTCTGTAGTAGGGCCCTTAGTAATTGGTTGTTTTACAACGTCAGGAAGAGGTTCCCCAGGTTAGGGAACATGAACCCCACCCTTTTCAGACACCATATGCAAGGTCAAGATGTAGGGTTTGAAATTTTCAAGTTGCAGAGTAGGAGTTGAAGAGCATGTTGTTAATGTTTGGTTGATAATTTGTTTAAAGTGCATTCATGATGTTAGTGCAAAAGGCTAACACCCTAATATTGTTACTTCTAATATAAAAAAAAATAAAAAAATTGAACATTTAACTATGCTACTCTACTTCTATTAAGATGTTAAAAAGACAAATACTAATTGATATAAAAAAAAATATCTTCATAATACAACAAAACACTTTTAATTCGCGTGCCTCTAGGTTCCTTAAAATAAATGTACAAATACAATCATTCATCTCCTACACTCTTGTATATGTCCTTTCTAGATAACTTTCACCTAGAAAATGACAATGAAAACAAGAAACTAAATTAAAATTGGCACATAGGTATAAATGGCACCTAGAATATACTCTTGATATTGAGAGGTCATAATAGATACAATAACAACAAATTCACCACACGGAATTATTTGTCCATTATGATGGATAAGTCCTTTGGGTGATACGAAAGAAATTGTTATAATTAAATAATATGGAATCCTAGTACCATTGTCGCCTAAAGACTCTCAAATACGATCCCTACAATAATATTATCATTCACCCCATGTTGGAAGATGACTAGATTTTCCGAATTTTCTCTTACTTGCTACGATAACAAACAATTTTTTTTTTTAAAAGTAAGACTTTCATTATTGTAACCCTTCAATGGAATAAAGGGTTAAAAGGCGAGGGAGAAGAATTTAATAGTGGAGCAATTTAACTTTTGTTATTTTTAATGATCCGTAGTTATCTTTATTTTATTATAGCATTTTATTGCATAAATCTTTTTTAAATTTAAGATTTATCTTATTAAAGATGCTGTCATATAAACTTTTTTTTTGTTAAGGTATTTAAAAAGATCTAAAAAGTGTTAATATTGATAATCGTGCATTGAGTTAAAATAGTTGTATGTTGAGTTATGATTTGTTGGCATGTCAATATGGCCTTACATGATGTTTTTGTTTTTTAGATCATTAAATATAATATATTTAACTATCGATAATAGTGGTTAATAGTAATTATCTTGAAGTCACAACTAATAGTATTACAATATTATTTTGATTCAAATACACAATATTTTTTTAAACATTTAACAACTTCAAAATAGCTACAATAACGTCTGTAAGAGAGATGTTAAGTAATATTAGCTTTGAACTCCATAACTATTATCACAATTATGGAAACATGCACAATATTGGGCCCTTTCCCCTAGCTTAGATAAAAAGATGTGAAATAAACTTTTAGATAAAATAGAAATAAAGAAACAACATATTATTGAGAGAGAGTAAATATTACACTTTAAATTATAGCTATTATCACAATTATTAGAGCATGCACAAGTATTGGGCCCTTTCTTGAATTTAGATAGAAAGATGTGAATTCTATTTATATGGCTTGATTTTTGACAAACTATTTGATTGACTTGTTCATTTCTATACTTGACTATATGTACTTTTCTCTCCATTAACATTTCAAATCACAATCCATGATGATGAGACCAAACTATTTGATCTATTCTAAAGGATGACAGTAGGTGTCTAATATACAAAAGAACAAGTCATTGAGTTCAAAAACTAGTTTTTTGTGAGTTGTTTATTTCATCATCTTTAAATAAGGTTATACATTCCGCATTGTTGTTTAAGTAATGGTCATTTATTAATATAGTATTACAACATCAATGGTTTAATACAAAACATAATACTTCAGAACGGATGAAATTGTTCAAACTTTAATTACAAACACTCTATATAATCACTCACAAATCTATAACCCCTATGTTCTCAAAACCACAATGTGCATCCATTGCAAATATGCTTTACTACTCAAATGGAAACTAATTGAATTCGAACTACTTACAACAATAATACAAATTATCTAATCAACTTTTAATAGAATAAATACAAATGTGAACCTCTTCCAACATCACAAGGAAAAATATAATAGTGTTTACAGGTCAAAACCCCTTAAAAATAAAAAATAGATTTCCCACTGCCTGTTGAAACCCTTTTGTGTTTTGGCAATGGCTTTGTTGTTGGTTAGCCACCTGTTGATGGTTTGTTTCTCATTGTTAGATTATTATCCCAATCGCTAACGGTTCGCTACTTTTCGCTAGCCTATAGTTGTCATAGACTACTAGTATGTTTCTTGTGAATGGTTGTGTCATTGATGTTATAGATTATCCTTCTTTAGGGTTTCATTTAGCGCATGTGGATGCCCTACCTCTACCCCAATGTCTCTTTCCTATACTAAGTTAGCTAGATCTTCTAGTGGTAAAAATTTTGTTGCTCCTTCTGATCCCTCTCATAGGGGAAATCATTATGTTGTTCTACTTCTCTCCCTTCTATTATTTGTGGATAGGAGGTGTTGGCAAAAGTGGAGTATTTCTCTCGTATTACTCTTATCTATAGGTTCGATGGTTTGTGGTCCGCCCTTCCATATTGAGAAAATGGGTTTAAGATTCTTGGGGGCCCATTATTGATAATAGGATTGAACATCAACATTTTTCTAGGGCTATATTTAATGGAAGCCTTTTAATTAGAAGATGATAGCTCGCTCAAGTGTTAGAAGGTGGGGTTTGGTTGTGGGGCAAGCATTGACTTTCTCTCATGCCTCGGTTCCCTTCCTTCAACCCTCCCTCTAAATCTATTAGTATTTTTCCTACTTGGGTTAGAATTTGTAATCTACCTCTCTAGTATTTGGATAAGTCTTGATTTGAATCTATTGGAAATGTTATTGGTAGGCTCATTATCACTGATGCTTCCTCTCTAACATATGATCGCCCTACTTTTTTTCCACATTATTGAGGATATTGATACCTAAAAATATTTTCCTAGAGAGATTATCATGATTGTTGGTAACATAAAATAACCTTAGATTCTTGACTATGAGGGTCTCCTTTCTACTCCAGGAGATGTTTTTCTACTAGTCACCTAGATGCTAATTGTTAGAAATCTGTTTCTAAGGACGCGACTTGGTAAAAAAATTCTCTTCATGAGCATCTTACTCTGGGATAAATTTTTAATCTTAAGGATGATGCTCCCAATGAGAAATTAGTTTTCAAATCTTTGACTACGTCATAGCTTCTTCATGGTTTGAAGTTGTTCTCAAAGGCTATAGAAACTTTAGAAACTCCTGGTGGTTGTGTGAATTTGATTTTGCCTCTAGAAGCTAATGAGGCTTGACCACTTGGTGATATGACTATGGTTTTTTCTCTAGTCTCTCTTCCCTCAAACCCTTTGGTAGTTGGTCCTCCTACTTCTTGTTTCTCTATACATTCAAATGATTATCTTTCTTATTGTTGGAATCACTTGCCATTGAACCAAAACCTTGAACTGTCAATGCCTGATACAAATACCAAATTTAACCTGATCCACAGGAGGCGGTTAATCCAGGTCACGAATCTCCAAGAAGGTGTTGACCACCAACTCAAAAATCTCCCTATCAACACCGACTGAGCCTTCAACATCCACTGAAGGGAAACTCGAACCCATGACCCAAGGATCTGATACCAATTGTTGGAATCACTTGTCGTTGCACCAAAAGCTCAAACTGTCAATGTCTGGTACAAAAACTAGATTTAACCTGATCCATGGGAGGTAGTTAAGCCATGTCACGAATCTCCAAGGAGGTTTTGATCACCAAGTCAACACTTATGTCATTGTGTAGTATAGGAAAATATTTATCCCTAAGTATAAACATGCCTCTCTATCTTTGGTTAAGGGTGCTCATAGTGATCAATATTTTTATAAGGGGGTTTAGTTTCCATTATTTTGTCCCTTTATTATTATTATTATTATTATTTTTTATGTTGGAATGACTATGGAAAGTTGGGATTGAGAGGGGAGGGGTGAATTAGTACCAAAAAAAAAATTATAACTGAAATTGCCTATAACCATATACAACTGTTGTTTTTTACCGAATGTAATAACTTGAAATAAAACTAATGTAAAGCTTATAAAACATAACATCAAAATATTCAAGCAATAGAACTCATAACTTCATGATTTTTTTTATGCATAAATCCTTAGTAAGAGGACAAACTTGCAGTGGAGATGATACTCACAACCTTCACTAACTGCAGTATAAAGGGTGCTCGGTTAGAGCTTACAACGTTTAGCCATTTTGATAGCTTACCCGGTCAAGAGTATACAAATACTTGTTAGATCTACCTGGTTAGAGGATTTTACAATTTATACACTTAGAGATGTACACCGTTAAAGGTGTTACAAATATCAAATCAGTTAAGATCTACCCAGTATTTGAATTTTTAGCTCTCAATACAATAGTATCAATAACTTAACAATGTCTGCTATATTGCATCAAAAAAAAATGTTGATCAGACTCTATGTGCTCTGATATTTGTGTTACCTCAATTACCAAACTGTAACACTACTTTGATTTTCTCTACTGTAGCTAAATATCTTCTCGGTGCTCTTTGCTCTACTCTTTGTTCTTCAAATAACTCCTTTAACTTTCACTAACAATATCAACCACTTCTTTGTATCATAACTCTATTATGCTCTATAAATCATCCATTGAATATAAGAAATATTGCCTCTTAATCTTAGCGTTAGGACGCTATGACTTGATTTTAACCGTTAGATTTGCTTTTTTGCTCGGTGATTGTGTCACTTTTACCTTGGTACTTGGTATTTTTCTTGGAAATAACAAACTTTAATTAACCGCTTAATCTGCTCCTCAGATCTTCTCTTTGAATTAATTTTATCATTGATCTTATAACAAACTATTCTTCATGTATTGTATAATCACAATTAATATGGTGAAAATTCATTAAATACATCCTTATCACGTTTAGAATCAATTAAGTAACTCGGTAGAGTAACTTCTCTTTTCTCGGTTAACTGATCTTTAGTACTCTATAACTGTCAACATGGTGTACTTCATATGCACTCAGTGTTTGGTAACTGTAGACTCTCAGTGTAGTGTCTTTAGCTTTGTTGTGTGCTTTACTGACTTAACTGGGTTACTCAATGTACATTACCGACTAGTTAAATATTTAGTTTTCTCCTTTTCACCGATTGATTCTTTGACTCACATGACTTTTCCTTAACTAATGACAACAAAATATCTATAGAGATAAAAATCTTCCCCTTTGACATTAGTTGAGCATTCTTTACAAAAACCTCAAAGTCATCAAAATTAGTAACCCCCCTCGGATGTTACTCTCCATACAAAATATGTACAACTCTTTTCCTCTCTTTTTTTTTCACATATATACTTTTTATTTTTATTTTGTATTGACTCTATTTCCCTTTTTTTTTATTTTCAGAAATATATCATGGCTCTCTATCTATCCATCCCCCTTTTTTGACAAAAAGTCTCAACAGTAAAACTTATGTATCAAAAAGTTTTTATACCTTTTTTGTATCTTGACTTGTACAGACTCCCAAGTGTTGCGGAGATTCTATAATGTAACAATGTGCTCACTGATTTCTGCTGATAGATCAACTATAGTGTCCAGGGTGCTGACCTCTTGAAAAATTTCTAGTTCTTTTTCTTTCTTCAAATGTATCTGCATTGATTGCATATGGGGAATCAATAGTGCTTGCAGTTTAAGCAACTCCAATCTTAGCTTGTCTTCCTCCTATCTCAATGAGAGTTGAAATCCCATGAGTTCGTGTATCTTTGAGTAATAGGTCTGGAATTCTCCAATCTCAGTGGTTAACTTGGTAAGCTTCCTAGTCATCTCTTTTTTAGTATCTGCCTCCTTCTTCTTAATGTCCTTGGTAAAGTTAGAAAGAATAAAGAATTTCTAAAACAATGAAATGATGAATTGCAATTGTTCTTCAACTTTTGAATATAACTCAGAAAGAGTTACCTTTTCTATAGAAATATTTTACAGTAGATCCTCCCTCAATTTCTTCTCCATAGATTCCTTGTGAATCTTTAACATGTATTCGGTCATGTCTTTGTTCGGTCCTTTTATTTGTTGGACTAGATTTCCAAATTGGTCTAGCAGGAGCTCAAAATCATCAATAGTAACTTCAAGAAATAATTTCATGGAAAAATTCTTTTACATCTTCTAATATGTTTGTCTTTTTTTTCTTCACCAATAGCTTGTCTTGCTCAACCTTTTGAGCTACAATATTTGCATAAATGTGTAATTATTTGAGCTTCATCATATTAGGTTCTCCTGGTGGTATGATGATTGGCTTACTTAAATCAATAACATGTTTCCTCTTCTTTTTCTTCTTTTTCTCATTCAGTTTTCTCTCTCCATTAGAGAGTTTGGAAAGTGATACCATTGTTGCATCTGGTGACTCGGTATGGTGATCGACTATACTCTCATCTTCTTTAAATTCCTTATGCTATTTTTCTTCTTCTTTCTCTACATCCTTATCTTTTAGATTTGATTCCTGTAGCATTTAGTTTTGTGTATCTTATGTCCTTTGAACATTCTGAACATTTGATGTGTCATTCAGTGGTGCATTTTTCTTTATCCTTCAGTTTCGGTTGGAGGTTCCAACTCGGTATCCTTCCTATGTTTAGTTTTGGTAGCCTCTAGTTTATCAACATTTTATTTTCCTGTGTCAATAGGTGGCTCTATTTCCATATATTGTGCAACTTCAATAGTACCAATCTAAATAGTAGAATAACTTTGTACTTGTATAATTATGGGATCAGTACTTTGCAATGGTGCAACATCTACATAAATACACTCAGTGTCTGGTACTTGCAAGTATATTACATCTTCATCCTTTGAAAGCTCATTTGCAAGATCTATATCCTCTAATGCATCTTCAATGATTACCTCTGCATTATCAATGATTAGATCAATTGGATCTAGTTTCTTGGTGCTTTCCTTTACCTAATCAGTGATTGTATCACCTTGACTCTTCTCATTTTATTTTTTCTTAGTGTCATCTACTTGATATATTGCTTTCCATTTTCTAGCAGTATCCTTCTCTATTGATTGTAGGTCTCCATTCATTATCCTTAGAGCTCTTCCCTTTACTAGAAATTTCTTTGAATTTTTCTTCAACGCTTCTGCAATCTCAGATGGTGCCAAGTCAGGAGTAGTATGCACAAGAGATCTCTCTCTCATCTCCTTCTCTGCATTAATTGCATACTTCCATCGTGCATCAATTTTTTTATAAAGTTCCTCTGGTAGCTTATCTGCAAGCTCAATAGGTGTCACTCTATGTCTCATTAGTGTTACAAAATTGCATTTTCAATAATTTTCTTGTATTCTTCATTCCTCTTCAGATACTTAACTTTCCTAAATCCTTCGAATCCTCCTTTTTCCTTTAATCCATCCAGAAAGTCATCAAGACTTTTTGGAAATCATGAGAGATGTACAATTGGAATAAATTTTTCTGTCTCATTAGATTCAGTGTCACTTTATTTTCCAAGTAATAATCTTCTTATTTTTCTTGCAGGTTGTTTCTTGCCTCTTGTTCTCTCATAAGTTTTACTTTTTCATTTTATTACCTTGACAAATTTCTTCTTTATAGGTTGTACTGATGATCTTGTGTTCCTTGTAATACCTCTCTTTCTCGATGAGGGAAATTATACATTTTGTTTCTCAACATCTACAAGAGCTTATGCATTATAAGTATCCAAAGTATCATCAACTCAAAGAGTCTTTCATAAAACATTTATCATTTTACTCGCCTTCTTAATTGACCTAGTTACCAAGATACCTTGCTTGATTTTGTCTTTGAATTCCTCATAAGTGCCATATCTCTTTTCATTGGGGTCAATTGGTTTTTATAATAGGGCTTCAATATATTTATAACCAATGTCAGTATCTATTTCATAACCCATCGGTTTAATCCATTCAACTCACGGCTCAATGGTTTTGACTATACAAACATCGGTATCTACTTCGCAGGAGCATCTTAGGTCCTTGGCAATCCTGCTCAACCAAAAATATTGTTACTTCAGTTCAGTCTATTCTCTATCACTCAGCTTGTGTTTCTCGGCATCCTTGCCGAGTTGCTCGGTCATGCTTGTTGTTGTTGCTCGACTTTTCTTTTGCTGAGTGCTCTGTTTCTCGACTTTTTCTTTGTCGTGTTGGTTTATTTTGGAATTGGTATTGGTGGCCGACTTATTTATTTAATTTTAATAGCTGGGATCTATCTTGGGGATCCGTGTGGACCTAAATCTGGGTCTCATCTTTGTATTTGAGTGTCAACTACTTTGTTGGACTCTTGTATATATTCTTTTGTATGTTCTTAGTTTGGAAGGAGTCTTAGAGAAAGAAGGAAAATGTTAAAATATTAAAAGATCTGAGATCTCTGTTGTAAGAAGATCAAATTGTAATACACTCTGATGTATATGGCCATAACTAGGAAGGCCTTATAGCCTGGCATGTATTGAGTTTGATTGATTAATGATAAAGATATCTGCATTTCTCATCTCTCACTGTGTTGTTGTGTAATTATACATTGTATCTACTAGGTGGTTAGTTTTAAGTGTGCCCTAGGCCCCATCTCCTACCCCCTTGGGTCAGGTGGTATCAGAGCGAGTTGAGATCCATGGCTCCTTCTTGTAAACTCTATAGATATTTGTTGTAGGGTGGCAGGTTGCGATCTGACCTACAATTGCAGAGAGTTTCAAGATGGTTCATGGGAGAGAAAATGTTGATCAAGGTCTGGTTGATATGATTAGACAAATGGTTGCAAGATTGGAAGATGTTGAGATAGCCAGCGCAGAGGAAGACATCTTGAAGATGTTAGTGATGATGAGTTCAAAGAGGTTCAAGGTGAAGTTGCACCTACACCAGTGATGGATCAAGAAGAGGAAAGATTCCTAAGAGCGTTGACAAGCTTGAAGTCCACACCTCAATTTATTCCCCTTGAGTATAGTGGAAAATTAGATTTTGATGAATTGATTGACTAGTTCACTGAAATGGAAAAATATTTTGAATATGAGAATGTTGCAGAAGACAAGAAGGTCAAGATTGCAAGCCCAAAACTGAAAGTTCATGCATCCTTATGGTGGGAACATCTGCAGTTGGATAGAAAGAAGAAAGGTAAAGACAAAATCAAGGCATGGGATAAGATGGTGAACAAATTGAAAGGAAAGTTTCTTCCTTGCGATTATCAGATTAACCTAGTTCGGAGAATGCAAAGTTTGAAGCAGAAGGACAAGTCAGTCAAAGACTACACTGAAGAATTTTACAGATTGAACATCAAATCTGGACATGTTGAAGATGAAGTGGAAAGAGTTGCAAGGTATCGGAATGGCTTGAGAAGTTCCATATAATATGAAATCAATTTTATCAAGATGGAAGGTATTGAAGAGGCATACCAATTTGCCCTAAAAGCTGAAGAAAAGTTGAACAAAAAATATGAACAAAGACATAGAGGTAGAGGTGGTAGATTCCCTAGAGGAAGAGGTAGATCTCATGGTGAAAATAGTAGATCTAAACTAGACAAGTCAAATATAGACACTAGTCAAGACAAAGGAAAGACTGAATGGAAAGGTGGAAATTCATACAGAGGAAGAGGTAATTATTCCAGAGGTGGATATAGCAGAAGAGGGTTCCAAATAACTTGTTACAATTGTGGTGAAGAAGGACACAAATCCTTTGAATGTGCACATGCAAGAAAGAAAGGTTGTAGCAGTAGCAGAAAAGCATTAGTGCAAGAAGAGTCATCAAATGAACCTAAGAATCTCATGATCTGAAGGATACTATGGAGTGAGAAAGATAAGCAAGATCTTGTTAGGAAGAGTTTGTTCAAAACTAGATGTAGGGTTGCAGATAAGGTTTGGAAAGTCATTGTTGACAGTGGGAGTTCAAATAATCTGGCATCAGAAGAAATGGTCTCAAAGTTGCAGTTAGAGAGGATGAAGCATTTGAAACCGTATCAAATCTCATAGATCAAGGATGAGCACACATTAATGGTAAGTGAACAATGGTTTGTGAATCTAAAAAATTGGAAAGTACTATGACAAGGTGTTATGTGATATTATGCTAATGGATTGTTGTCATATTTTGTTGGGTAGACCTTGGAAATATGATAGACATGCTATACATGATGAACGGTTGAATAGGTATTCTATTTGGGTTGATGGGAAGAAGAAAATTTTGTTACCTTTGATTGAAGAATCTATTGATGAGTTATATACATCTGTGAAAGTTGGTCTGATGGAAGGTAGACAATTTGTTAAAGATTTGAAAAGAGATGATATTTTTTATGCTTTGATTCCTAACAAACCAAGTAAGAATGCAGAAGATGACATACCTGCAGAAGTTGAGAAGTTGCTGACTGAATACAAAGAAACCATTTTAGATAATGTACCTGATGGTTTGCCACCAATCAGAGATATCAATCACTGTATGGATCTAATTCCTGGAGCTAGTTTACCAAACAAAGAACCACATAGGTTGACACCTATTGAGAATGAAGAGCTTAATCGACAAGTTCATGAGTTGTTGAACGAAGGCTTTATTAGAGAAAATTTGAGTCCATGTGTGGTACCTGCTATGTTGGAACCTAAGAAGAATGGAGAATGGAGAATGTGCATTAATTCCAGAGCAATAAAAAAGATCACAGTCAAGTATAGGTTTCCTATACCAAGAATGGATGACATAATGGACTGTTTGAGTGGAGCAGAGTATTTTACCAAAATTGATTTAAAGAGTGGATATCATCAGATCGGAATCAGAGAAGATGATGAATGGAAGATTTATTTCAAGACAAAAGAAGGTTTATATGAGTGGTTGGTTATGCCTTTTGGTTTAACTAATGCACCAAGTACATTTATGAGATTGATGAATGAAGTTTTGAAGAAATTCTTGAACAAATGTGTGATTGTATACCTAGATGATATTCTAATATTTAGTAAATCCAAAGAACAACATTTGATGCATATAAGACAAGTGTTGCAGAGGTTGAAAGAGGAAAAGTTATTGATAAATCTAAAGAAATGTTCCTTCATGAAATAAGAACTTGTATATTTGGGTTTTTTGATTTCAGCTGATGGTTTGAAGATGGATCCAGAGAAGGTTGAAGCTATATTGAGTTGGCCTACACCTGAGAATGTTACTGAGGTAAGATCATTTCATGGATTGGCAAGTTTATACAGGAAGTTTATCATAAATTTCAGTTCTTTTTGCAATGCTATGACTGAGACAATGAGAGGAGACAAAAGAGAGTTCAAATGGACACATGGAGCGGATAAGAGTTTTGAAGTGTGAAGTTGAAGGTTTCTGAATTACTTGTGCTAGCCTTACCTGATTTCAATAAGACATTTCAAGTTGAATGCGATGCAAGTGGAAGTGCAATTGGAGCTGTATTGACTCAAGAAGGTAAACCTATTGCTTTCTTTAGTGAAAAGTTGAATGATGCAAAGAGGAAATATTCTGTCTATGATTAATAATTCTATGCTATTGTGCAAGATATGAAGAAATGGATGCATTACTTGATGCTAAATGAATTTATGTTGTATACTGATCATAAGCCTTTACAATATTTGGGTAGTCAAAATAAGTTGAATCAGAGACATATGAAATGGGTAGAGTATTTGCAGAGCTTTACATTTGTGATTAAGCATAAGAGTGGAGTTTCTAATAGAGTTACTGATGCATTGAGTAGAACAAGATCTTTGTTGATTGAAATGAGAATTGACGTTCTTTGCTTTGATGACATGAAGAATTTGTATGAAAATGATCCTGATTTTTTAGAGTAGTGGAGAGTGTGCAAACCACCTAATAAAAATCAATCAAGTAAGTATGAAGACTATTTCATTCAGGAAGATATGTTGTTTAAAGGAATTCATTTATGTATACCGAGAGGATCAATTAGAACTAATCTGATAAAGGAGAAACATAGTAGTGGATTGGCTAGACACTTTGGCATTGATAAAACATTGAGTTTGCTGAAGGAGAGGTATTTTTGGCCTCAGTTGTATAAGGATGTTTAGAAATCTGTGAGAAGTTGTGGAGTCTGTCAAATTGCAAAGGGAGTGAGTTAGAATACTGGATTGTATACACCTATTACTATTCTTGAGAAACCTTGGAGTGATATCAGCATGGATTTTGTTCTTGGACTTCCAAGGACAACAAGAGGTAATGATTCTATATTTTTTGTTGTGGATAGATTTTCTAAGATGACACATTTTATACCATGTAAGAAAACATCAAATGCAATTCATATAGAAGAGTATCATCTCTGACAGAGACAGTAAGTTTGTAAGTTATTTTTGGAGAACACTTTGGAAGAAGCTGAATACTGAGTTGAAATTTAGTTCTACATTTCATCCACAGACTTATGGACAAACAGAAGTTTGGGTAACCTGTTGAGATGTTTAGTTGGAGACACACCAAGAAATTGGGATTTGGTGTTGGCATAAGAATAATTTGCATACAATAGTTCAGTAAACAGAAGTACTGGAAAGACACCTTTTGAGATTGTTCATGGAACACAACCTAGAGGTATGTCAGATTTGAGAGACATTGTTGGTGAAGAGAAAAGGAGCACTAAAGCAGAAGAATTTGTAGAATTTATGATGACATTGCATAAGGATGTAAAGCAGAAGCTGGAGAAAAATAATCATAAATACAAAGATGATGCAGATAAATCAAGAAGACATAAGACATTTGAAGTTGGTGATGCTGTGATGGTTCATCTGAAGAAAGGAAGATTTCCTATTGGAACATATGGGAAACTAAAGATGAAGAAATTTGGTCCTTGTAAAGTACTGAGAAGATTTGACAGTGGAAATTCTTATGAAGTTGAATTGCATGATGAATATCATGAACCTGATGAAGAAGTGAATATACCAAGTGATTATCCTAAGAAGCAGATAGAGGAAGTTGAGAAGATCTTCAAACAGAGAGTTGACAAAAGTACAAGAGTAAAAGAATACATGGAATATCTGGTAAAGTGGAAAAATAGACCGATTGAGGACTGATCTTGGATTTCTCAATCTAAGTTGTATTCCTTTCAGGTTGGACCTGATACATGATTCGGGGAATCATTTCTTTTCAACCCCAGGTGTCTGATGCAGGAGAATCTTGGGTCCTTGGCAATCCTGCTCAACCAAAAATATGTTTACTTCAGTTAAGTATGTTCTTTGTCACTCAGCTTATGTTGCTTGACATCCTTGTCGTGTTGCTTGATCATGCTTGTTGCTGTTTCTCGGATTTTATTTTGCCGAGTGCTCTGTTGCTTGGCTTTTTCTTTGCCAAGTTGGTTTATTTTGGAATTGGTGTTGGTGGCCGACTTATTTATTTAATTTTTGTAGCTGGGATCTATCTTGGGGATCCTTGTGGACCTAAATCTGGGTCTTACCTTTGTATTTGAGTGCCGACTACTTTTTTGGACTCTTGTATGTATTCTTTTGTATGTTCTTAGTTTGGAAGGAGTCTTAGATAAAGAAGGCAAATGTTAGAATATTAAAAGATCTGAGATCTTTGTTGTAAGAAGATCAAATTGCAATACACTCTAATGTATATGGCCATAACTAGGAAGGCCTTATAGCCTGGCATGTATTGAGTTTGATTGATTAATGATAAAGATATCTGCATTTCTCTTCTCTCACTGTATTGTTTTGTAATTCTACATTGTATCTACAAGGTGGTTGGTTTTGGGTGTGCCCTAGGCCCCGTCTCTTGCCCCTCTTATGTTAGGTGTTCCTTGTAATACCTCTCTTTCTCGATGAGGGAAATTGTACATTTTTTTTTTCAGCATCTACAAGGGCTTATGCATTATAAGTATCCAAAGTATCATCAATTCCAAGAGTCTTTCTTACAACATTTATAATTTTACTCGCCTTCTTAATTGACCTAGGTACCAAGATACCTTGCTTGATTTTGTCTTTGAATTCCTCATAAGTGCCATATCTCTTTTCATTGGGGTCAATTGGTTTTTCTAATAGGGCTTCAATATATTTATAACTAATATCAATATCTATTTCATAACCCATCGGTTTAATCCATTCAACTCACGGCTCAACAGTTTTGACTATACAAACATCTGTATCTACTTCAAAACATATGTTATCATGATATTTGGCAACTAGTTGAGGTGGAAATCTATATATTTTGTGCATTCTAGCTTGTATCTGATATATAACTGGCCTATCAGTCTTCCAAACTACATCTCCAATGGAGGGAAATGAATTATGATATTAAAAGAAGATACATAACAACAATGAACCAAATTTAAAAGTGTTGGTCTTTGCTTTCTTGATTTTTTTCATGTTGTCTTCTATTTGCTTCAACAAAATTTCACAGTGATCTATCTGTAATCCTTTCTTCACTATCTTGTATGCTAGATCAACTACTCCAGTGGTACATTTTTCACTCGGGATGATTGAAACACTCGGTAAGATATGATGTTACATGCATACCTTAGCTCAAGATCTGTCACGGTTGATATCCTCATTCCTCTTCCATCCCATTGTGATTTAAGATCATTTTTTTAAAATATTTTTTCCCCTTTCATTTGATTGAATAGGTCATTGATGCAAGGAAAAAGATACCAATTTTATAACGGTGAATTTATTGAGCTCATGATAATCAATGCACAATATGAGAGAATCTTCTTTATTCTTTACAAATATTACTGGTGCCCCCCATGAGGATACACTGGGTCTGATGAACCCTTTCCCCAAAAGTTATTCTAACTACAACTTAAGTTCTCCAAGTTCCTGTGTGATCATGTGGTATAGAGCCTTAGAGATGGGTTTCGCTTCTGGCACTATATCTATTCCAAACTTAGTGTCCCTCTTGAGAGGCATTCCAGGTATTTCCTTGGAAAAAACATATGTGAATTCCTATAATAGAGGGTGATCAAGCGTTACTTTTTTCTTTCCCTCTCATCCAAGTCATTATTTGAGACTGCAAACAACTGGCATCGTTTGCACATGCACCACTTGAGTTGCATTGCAGATATCATGCGAAGAGGGATGGGTTGTTGAACCCCAACAATATTATTTTTCTCCCCTGAATTATCTTCACATTGGATGTTCTTGTCTCTACAATCTAAAATGGATTCATGAGCATCCAACCAATCCATACCCAGAACTACTCCATACGAGCCTAAAGGAATCACTCGAAGATTTAATTAGGTGGTGAAAGGTCCTAGACCTAACTTGAAACTCTAGACACAAGGGTGGAAGGATATTCTTTCCCTAGAGGCTATCTCAACCTACCACTTATGTCCTTTCCTTATTGCTGTCAACCAACACTACTTAACTAGAGAAGGAGAAATGAAAGAATTTGTAGCTCCAAGATCAAACAGGATAGTGGTAGAAATATGCCTTAACAAACCTTAGGTTTAGATGACTGATCCTTGATGTTATGTCTTCCTCTAATATAAAGTAGAAAATAATCTATGAGATCTACCTACGCCACCCACTATGGGTTCTGAAGCGGCCTATCTATAACTAGTTGCTGGTGTTGATTTGTGAGGAGAGTTGATTGCAATATGACCATGTTGTCCACAAGAATAGTATCTTGTATTTTTAACAAAATTATTCCTAGAGGAAGGAGCACTGGACTATTGATAACTACCTTGACTATCATTCTTTTATGTTCTCTAAGATTATTGAAAATCAGGATATCGATTAATGTGTTTCCTGCTATGAGGATTGCCTGATTAAGACCCACTATTTCTATTATACTGGAATTTCTTCTGGTGGTGGTTTTAACTTCCCTTGGATGAAGGATGGTAGTTTTTAGGACCATGTGCTCCATGAGACTGACTCCCTTTCTACCCTAATCTAGACTAGGGTGCATCACCTCCCTGGGTGCTTATCTGACCTCCTAAACCCAAGGCTACATTCTACTCAGTGATGCGAGCCTTAATGACTGCTTCTTTAACTGTCTGAGGTTCAAAGACTCGTATGTTTTCAACCAATTGACCATTGAGGCCTCTAAGGAAGTATTGGGTAAGAGTGTGTTCATCATCTTTATACCTTGAGTAAGGTTTAAGCTTGAAGAAGTGTCTCTCATAATCATGAACTAACATAGTTAAGTGCTTTAAATTGTGAAATTCCTCTGCTCTTTCCCGCCTCTAGTTCTTAGATAGAAATCAAACTCAAAAGAGTTCTAGGAATTGTTCCCAAGACAAAGTGGCTATATAAATGTGAAGTTTCTCTTTCTCTGTTCCCACCAAGTAGAGGAAAATTCCCTAAGGTGGATAACTGTAAACCGAGCTCTGGTGTTACTGCTATAGGGGTGCATGGAAAATATTCTTTCCAAATCAAGTAACCATGTTTTTCTGATGGAGCCGCCTTGAGTTCCCTTAAATGGGGAAGTCTTATCTCTAATGAGATCCCGCATGTGAGAAGCACACAAATCTTTATCCTCTACTTTCTGATCCCTCCTCCTAGGGCTCTCTCTCTCTCTCTCTCTCTCTCTCTCTCTCTCTCTCTCTCTCTCTCTCTCTCTCTCTCTCTTCATGGTGAGAGACATAAGACTCACCATGGTGACCCCTATCTTGGCCTGCATCTAGCCTCTATAATATCTATTGTAAAATTTCCTGCACCTGAACCCCTTCAAAATCCCCTATGTGTCTATCATACTACTCCCCTCTACCTTCCTCCTCAAAATGTTCTTCTTCTTGAGAAATTTCTTGGTGAGATCTCGGAGGGGTGTTCTGGGCCCCTCCCCTTCTACCATGGGTAATAGGATGAATCCTTGCACAAGGAAGGAGACAGAAAAGTATAAGGGTCCTAATCCAAAATCTATGTTTAAGGTTTCATTATTGATGCGTGCAACTAAAATTTAAGCATAATGAGCCAAAATTCCCAGGGTTCCAATGTGGAAACCTTGGGCTCTGATACCAAGATTTCACACCCTTCTAGGGAACCAGGAAGGAAAACAAAAGATCTCTAGGATAGGAAATCTATATACTTTTTTTTTTAACAAAAGGTTACATGCATTACTTGAGATATTAAGTCTTTATCTTAGGTCCTCCCTAGGTTCCCTAACGAACAACACTAATAATAAAATTTTACTCCCATAGAAAGATTTTTTGATCAAAATAATTTGATATCTATTCCACTACATAAAATAAAAATTTCCCAAAGAGTCTTATAAATTATTTCATTCAAAAATCAACTTTTAACATTGACAACCTTCCATAATCCCAAATTAAACTGTAAATACAACATTTATTTTGAGTTACACTTTCCATACAAGTAATTCATTTATAAACTCAAGAAAAAATATGGAATTTACAATGTCAACATGTTGAGCTACTTCATTCTCTATTAAACAATGATACATCATGATTCTATCTTACTTTCAAAGTCTCGTAAACATAAAACATTTCCTTTCTTGTCAAATGCATACTTTACATAGAGAATTTATATTTCCCTTTTCTTTTCCCTAAATCTACCCATTCCATTACATCAATTTTGGAGTACATCAAAGATTGATTACATTCATCTCCTCTCGGGAGGTTACACCAATATCATAACATTACATTGATAACAAATAGTGAACGCTAAGAAAAGTCTTCTTCTGAAATCTGGAGAAAGAACAAACAAGGATCTTCCACATCTCTATGAGCAATACCTTGATAAAGAAATATTAACCACCCAACCACATAGATACCAAGAATGTCCACTCCCTCGTGCTAGGAGATAAACACCAAGATAACACTAGGGTACTCCTAGGGTTGAGATAACCTTTCCCAAAACACATGAAACTGAAAGAATACTGAAATGAAAAACCCCCCAGAGGCTAAGCTAACTTGGTAGGAACTCTAAGATATAATATAGGCAAGTATTATTGCATATCCCTCACCCCTTGGGTTATCCTTTTAATAGACACTCTTGGCCCTGACCCCTAAGTAGGCACATGTGAAACTGAACACCTCTCATGGAGAAAAGGTTGTTCAGTTGTACCTACATACATGCACCTTATCCAACTCCCATCCTTAGCCTTTACTAGAACTAATGGAAAGGTAGAGGAATTCATTTATCTTATTTAATGTGTATTACCATCTCATTAGTTTATTAAAGTTATCAATTGATTAAGACAACTCAATAGTGGGTTTCCCTTGTACTAGCCCCTTAGGGCCCCGACCCCACACTATGAGCCAATCACCTAGTGTTATTAGGTTCCCTACCCCCAAAAATCATCATAAATACAAAAGATACACATAAAAAGTAGTGATGAAGACACACAAGTGTTGCAACATCAAATTGGAAAGGTTTAGGAAGATAAACAAGTTTCCCTTATCCATAGGACAACCCTAAACCCTAATCCAGATTCTAGAATGGTCCAAAATCCTTAAGAAGACATCAAAATGTACTATACACAACAAAAACTAAAAAATAGATGATCCAAAAAGTTAAACATCAGCTAGGGTCAACCACATTTCAACATAGGACCCTAAACCTCGCAAACACCCAAAAAAACCCAAGCCTGGTGAAGTCCTGCAGAGTTGGTCCTATTCCTGCGTAGTTGGGGATAATGTTGTACAGTTGGAGGTACCAAGATGTGTATTTTGTGATGTCGTGCACACTTGGGCCTACCTCCTACCCATTTGGTCATGTGATATATGCAGTTGGGACCTAGAACTGTGCAATTGTAAGGATATTATGCTTAGCAGAGATAGTGAGTTGCAGATTGACTTTGCAAGAAAAAGTGGGCATGATGGGTGCTTGGAAAGAAGGATCGGAGGAAGACCTAGTTGATATATCCTTTTTTCCCTTCCAAAACACCCCTCAAAACCATCCTTCCCTCAAGATCAATCTGTTTCATTCACTAGTATCTGATATAAGGTATAAAAAGACATAAACAGAAAAACACATAGTTGACCAATGAGTTAATCTTACTCATGCCAGAAGGTTCCTAAAGGCTTCTAAGAACACTAAAATAAATCAAAATATATATTAACATGGAGACACCATATTTTTTAAACAACATATCATGTGATAAAAGTTCATACAAAAAGAATAATTCACTTAACATAAACATCCCCATCCTTTTAAGAATTATTCCCATCCAAAATATTTAGACATATAATGAAAACAACATAGCAACATCACTTCCAAAAGTTTACTCTGATCTAGAGAAGTTTACAATAATACACACACATAAAGCATAACAAACACATGTGATGGATATTCTTCCAAGATAGATCCTACCTGGAGTCTTGAGGAGAAATCCTTGAGGGAGAAGTTCCTAGATCACTCCAGTCAACTCTCCAAACTCCTTCAGGCTCTACAAGCACAAATGTTTCTTCTAGATACAACTATTGATGACAATTATTCAATTGTGTATTGTCATTGATGCTTACACAAATGTAGTGATGATTAAACAAATGTCTAATCCTATCGGGGCACAGTGAGTTTATGCAAAGAACTGTCGGGCATTGAAGAAGAGCAAAGTGATTTTTAGTTCTAACCAAGTTCACTCGGGCATTACAGTTTTGGTGGGGCATTGAAGGATTTCAGTATTAATCGAGTTATGCTTTTAGTGACAGCCGGCTAACAGTAGTTTATATTTTATGGTTAACTAGTTATATGAAGTTGACAAACTTAAGTTTTATTGATTATTTGGAAGGTTATTAAGTCCTACTTGACAAGGCTTATCATATATATATAAGGTCAAGTTTGGATTTAATATGGTGTAAGTAAGAAAGTGAGATATGTGTTTATGACATGAAGTGTGGAGGAAAAATTAGATGGGATAGTGATTGAGGATAGAACATACAGAGCTACAACAAAATATATGATCAATGAGGATGAAGTAATTAAAGCCAGAGCAGAGATCTGAATCAGCAAAGACAGTTGCTTCTCAAAATAGGTCAATCCATTGTTACTCTCTAAAAATTGTAGCAGTGATCTACATCTCTTTACAAATTAGACTTAACAGTATTTTTTAAATACTCTCACAAGGTGACATTTCTACATTTAAGTGTTTGAAGACCTCTAACAAGGCCACTCCTTACAGGGTGATTAAATCCTCTAACATGGTCACACCTAACAGTGTGTTATTGTAACCTATAACAAGGTTGGCTCCTAACAGGGCTCACTTCAGATGAGTGAAAAATAGTGACTAGTTGCAACTGGTGGTTTTTACCATATTGTGTTTCCACGTTAAATCTTGGTTTTATCTGTGTACATTTTTTTTTTTTATGGTTTATGTTTCTACAATTAATTACTAAAGGATAATCCCATTTAATATCTTAAGATTTGCTATGTTAACCGAGTGACAGTAGAATATCTGTGTTAACCGAGCAACAATGATAAATTTTTTTAAGACATCTAAGGGACTTGGATTTGTATTTGTGGTAACTGATTCACACCTCCCCTCTTAGTTATGTTAGGGTTTTTTATTTCTAAACCTTTAAAAGGTACTTGAATACTTGATTAACTCTATGACTCCCAATATTTGAAACTAATGATCCAAGCAAGAGAAAAAAACTCTAATTGATGAGGATTTATGATAATATATGGGGAAACTTAATATCACCTCCTTCTTTTTAGGCTCCACAACACCCAGGTAGGTATTACCTATATAAAATTGTTGTCTCACAGTATTAGTAAATGTGGATATTGATCTGCTGCTTGTTTACTATATTATCTTATAAATTACTACATAAAATTGGAAACAACTTGATACAGAGCTTGACCATGAAAATTATTGAAATGATAACAACAAACAATAGTGCTTTAAGGATGTTCATCCTTCTTCTTTTTTATTTGGTTCTCAGAATTTAGGAAGGGTAACCTATTCCAATCCTATCTCTAAGGGATTAATAAAATGAATTGTATACCTTGATACAATTACTTAAAACTTTGAGTATTATGATTTTTATGTGAATGATTTAAGTATTTTGAATTTTTGGATGATGATAAACCTCTTGACAAATTCTAGACCAGTGCCTATCCTTGGGCTACAGAGTCAAAGATGCAAATCCACAGAAAAGTAAATAAAGATAATTTAGATTTCCTTACAACCTATATGCAACTCAAGTAAGATGCCTTACAAATTACCATGTCACTTCCACACCACTATATCAAATCCTCAAATGTTTTAATGCTCCCTGAAACTACTCACAAAACTTAGTTCTTCCCTTGAAAGAAACTTGCAAGCAATTAGATAGATACCTTGTAACTAATATGTTTAAAAATGCCTTACAGTTTAAACATAAAAGAGCATACACAACAAGTAAAGAGACAACAACAATATAGAATAAGAGTTGCACTCTATTTTATTTATGTATTCCTATTTCAGTACATACAAAGACTAAAAGCTCAAAAAATCTAAAAAAATTATGTAGTATGGCTTGTAATTATATTTCATCTCTCTTTTTTTTTTGTTACAAAATTGTTCCATATAAATATCTAAACCATCTTAGAATCCTTCAAGAAAGGATGCAACAAGCTTTGGATGGTTTTAGATACCTAACCCTAAATATAGATAAAACAAAAGACAAGAAAAACCAAGAGGTGGAAAGACAAAATAGAGAATAAAATTTGATCTGCTCCTTTGTCTTCATATTATCTTCGACATATTTGGTTGTGTATGTTAAGGATAGTCCCTAATTTGACTTTGGTGATGACTAACCTGCTTGTCTTCCAAGAAATCTGTACAAGGTGCTCTGACATTCCTTTATTCTTCATCAATGATATCCAAATCTACTGTCACTGGCTTCTGTAATCCCCTAAAAATGGTCACATAAACCCTAGACCCCCAATCTCAGCAATTAATCAAGAAACCCTAACCTTGATTAAACCTAAGTCCTAAATCAAACAAGCAATTATCAAATTCAAACTGATCTGACCTAAACCCTAGGTCCTAATCGATCATCGTACTTGATTAATTAATTAATTCGTAAAATCAAATTACATTGGCAAATAAACATTATGTTAATTATTTAATTGATATTATGACATATTAATTAAATAAAGATACAAAATTGTCAATTAAATCAAAAAGGAATTAAATTAATTATAAAATCATAAATGTGCATTCAAAATGAATTAAATTATTAAAAATTCATATGACATCATCAAATCCAGTTAACTGATTTATCAAAATGGAAACAATCTAGTTCCACTCAATTAACTGATTCTCTACTGTTTATCATTTTAGAAACATTTAAATTAACTGTGAACTGATTTTGGAAGTTTCTAAAATAACTGATCAGTCAGTTCAGTCAACTGACTCTCTCGACCAATCGAATCACTTGCACATGGATTGTGCTTCTTCAATCGAATCTGAGCCACTCTT
>MU223590.1:1960524-1971589 GCA_018584345.1 Thuja plicata
AACATTATGTTAATTATTTAATTGATATTATGACATATTAATTAAATAAAAATACAAAATTGTCAATTAAATAAAAAAGGAATTAAATTAATTATAAAATCATAAATGTGCATTCAAAATGAATTAAATTATTAAAAATGCATATGACATCATCAAATCCAGCTAACTGATTTATCAAAATGGAAACAATCTAGTTCCACTTAGTTAACTGATTCTCTACTGTTTATCATTTTAGAAACATTTCAGTTAACTGTGAACTGATTTTGGAAGTTTCTAAAACAACTGATCAGTCAGTTCAGTCAATTGAATCTCTCGACCAATCAAATAACTTGCACATAGATTGTGCTTCTTCAATGGAATCTGAGCCACTCTTTGAAGTTCAATCTCGACCGTCAATTCGAGAGAGACTTCTATAAAAGAGAAACTCTTTTCCTTCACAAAGGATCCTAATTTTTATTAAAGTTATTATACTCATTTTTCATCTTAGCTTTCTTTCATGTTTTATCTTTCATTTATGTAGCATTGTTGTTTAATTTTATTCAAGCATGCAAACATAAACTTAGAGCACACTTTGATTTGGTGTTATTAAAATGAATATCTCACACTCAATTTGATGCTTCTAAAATGAATCCTAATTAGCTTTGGATGAACAAAAAACTGCACTTGCATTTAGATTAATCATTTACTTGCATTATCATAGATTTAAATCCTTCGTTTAGGTCCTCGGTGTAGTCACTGAGCTAGCAATGACCTGAGAGTAAGCTCATACTCCTGCCTTCTAGAAGGCAACAGGTCGACTCTTCCAGACATGCAGGGTGAATGAATCGATATTCATTCCTGTATGCAGCTGAAGAATAATGACCATGTTGATGTGTTCGGCTAAATCAGAGGCCCACATTTAGCATGCATAGCTTCTTCTTTTTGGGCTTTGTCAGAATGTCCCAGACAGTCACATCCTCCTCTTTTGGCCATTTAAAATTTTGAATATTCTCCAACTGATTCTTTTGCCTCCCCATCTAGCATTTGTTATGCTCTTAACATCAGATATGAATATATTGCAATCTAATTCTGCTTTAAATTCCTCATCCAAAAGTGCATTGAACCTTTCCATATCCAATTCTCCCTTATCTGATACATAAATGTCTTTATTTGGGAGTATATTGTCAAAATTTGATAACCATAACCCTAATGGTTTAGTTTGATCATTCTTTGTTTTAATTGGGGGAACAAACCTATTATAACCCAACCCAAACATCTTTAATTTGGCCTCAATTTGATTGGCTTTACCTTTGAAAAAGGATAAGGTAGCCCCAATTTGCTCTATCTCGGTCCCTATCAAAGTTACTATCTCAGGCAAATCTGATCTCAGTGGATAAACTGATGCTAATCTCTCAAAAAGTAATGTCTTCCCAGACCAAGTTGCATAGTAGGGGTTCAAAATTGTCAAAACACTTTCCACTTTTGTTTGCAAGCCTGGAAACCTACCATATGCTCCATATACTACATCTATCTTCTCCTTAACAATATTAATTCTATACTGAAAAATTGATACCAATACTCCCAAAATTACACCATTATGCTCAATGACCCCCTGCTTTTCTTCAATCAATGTATCCCCTATATCTTCAGTCTGGATTTCAATATCTATAACCTCCTTGGGCTCAACAGGATTAGGCTCTATTATTTCCATTAGCCATTTGGTAAGCTCATCTATAAGCTTACCCTTTTCCTTTATTTTTATTAGGGCTAATTCCCTATCTTTGATAATATCACTAGTGTCTCTAGTGAGCTTCTATAATTTGTCTGATAGCTGAGTTGTTTTTGCCTTATTCAGGTGGGAAAAATGAGTCATTACTTGGGCTATATCCAAGTCTCCTATATTGTCAAGTGTCCAGATAATTTTGTTTCCCTCCATCTTCTCCTGAATATTAAGAATAGATGGCTTTTATCCTTAGGAACTAGGCTCCACATTACAAGTGTTTTGGATTTGGGGTTATAGCCAAACCCTCTCATCTTATTTCCAACTTGAGTATTTGATGATAGTTTGATGTTAGGTTGTCTTCTAATTTGATCTATAATAAAGGTTGAGGACAATTCCCAGCCTTCCACAAGCAATATACCACTGGCTTTAATGAGTTCCCTGGCCTGATCTGGTGTTATTTCTTCAGATTCAGGATCATATTCCTGCAATGTTTGTAAGGCCTCTTTAGTTATTGGATCACCACCTGCCAGTTGCAACTACTTCCCAACTTGCTGCTACTTATTCCAAATAAGGAAATCTTTTAATTCCCTAATTTTTATGAATTTTTCATCTTTAAGGAACTCCTCTTGATGCAACAAACTTTCATCAATACATGACCTGAGGGGTAATTCTTCCTCTTCCTCAACATCTTTCTATAATTTCTTCCTTGCCCTAATTTTCTTTTTCAGATGATGATCATAGGGCCTATTCCCAGTTATTAGGGCTCCAATTTTATAAATTCTCCTTTTCTTAGAAGGCTCCCCTACTTCCATCTTCTATTTTTTAAGTGGGGGCTCATCTGTTCCCTCCTTTTCTGGGACCTGTGTTAGGTCAATAATATTTTCCCCCTCCTCTGGCTGACCATATGCAATTGCCTTTTATTATGGATTAGCAAAAGGTGAAGGGTAACCTTGGTCACTGTCATCATCATATTCAAATTCTAAATGATCTTTGTGACCTTTCTCCAGCACCACTAGTGCATCCTCCAACTGATTACACAAGAGTGTGTGATTGTCAATCATTGCATCTAGCCTTTTGATATAAGGCATGTTAGGATAAAATCCTCCAAAACTTATTCCTTTTCTCCTCACCTGTCTCTCCAAATCCATGAGCTCATTAAATTTAGTTTCTCTTTTATTCACCTCTTCATCTTCTAGGATATTTCTAACCAGATCCTCTTCCATACATTCCTCATGTATTTTTGTGTAAGGGATGGTGGGTGTAAGCAACTTCCTCGCACTCAGGATGAACCTCTCTATGTCAATATGTTTATTTAGGGCTACACTCATCGTGTAGTGATTCAACCAGGCATTCACCTGATCTAGGGCCCCTTTTCCAATCAAAAAATTGTAAACCCTGAACTATCTAGGGGTGAAAGTACCCTTTCTGTGTGGAGCAAGGTGCTCTTTATCTGTTAAAATGAGCTGCCAAATGAACTCCATGGCAGCTATCCTAGGTGGTACATGAAATGGAAAAATATGTGGAGGATAAGAGAAACCATAAATCCTTATGAGGGTAAAGTTCTTTTCATACTAGAAATCACCCCAATTATGATCTCCTAGCCATTTGTCCAAATACTGACAGGGCATTAACAATTGAATTACCCTAATGGGAAATCTAGGCTTATCAACTCCTAAGCATTTAAGCAATGGATATATTATCCAATTCTTGAAAGCACAAAAATCCTATTTTCTAGATGTGTATTTCCACACTGTGAACCAAAACTGAATAGGGTTGGGCTGATTATGGTGAAATCTCTACGATTGTAGTGATTGGCAGTCCAAAACTGGGAAGTTGTAATAAAGAATCATATGCATAAGTATTGAATAATGCATGAATTTTGGATGATCCTTCTTAGCTTGTATGTCAATAAACCCCTGGTGCATTTGATCAATAATATATTCAATATAATCATAATTTAAAGTGGTGTGAAGATTTTGCATATCTAACACCATCATCAAAATGTCAGAAGTATTTTTTTCTTCTCCAGCATCTTTTCCAAGCACTCTACATAGTGTGTATGTGATGTATTTCATGTAAAAGTTTAGATCCTTAAAGAAGTATGGGGTTGTTCCTACCATAGGGGTTATATAGGCCTTCATTTTCTTAGGGACATGATAAATCCTAATCAATTTAGCAACAATACCAGACTCCCTGGTATATCTGTTTTCCAAAATCTTCAAATTTATCTTAGTAGCCATTGGGTAATACACATTAAAGGCTTTCATAAAGGTATTCCTGTCCAAGGTGAGTATAGAGGCTTCCCATCATCCCTCTTAATGGTTTTTATCAAAGGGTCATATCTACTCGACAATTCTAATATGAAGTCTACATCAGCAAAGACATCAGGAACTAATAATCTGGCCAAACCATAGGTCCAAGGATTCGAGATAGGCATGGGTCCATCACTATTTTATAAAAGTAATTGAAAAGTGAATATCCTGACGACCCTGGTGTTTTAGCATCTCTAACAAATGACATATCATCAATCAAAACATCTACACTAACCTTTCAATTTTGGCTAGAACCAGGAAGCAGAGTGAGGAATTCATTTGAGAAGTTTCTCTTTCCTTTTGAATCCTCTTCAACATCTTTGTTTCTCCCACTGGTAGACGTCATACTCTGGGCCTGACTCATACTCTTTTTATGTTCTAATCACAACCCTAAATACTGATATTGAAACAAATACTATCAAACCCTCACCACAACTATAAATTATGCTGGAATTCTGTAATTCTAAAATCTGGAACACTGTCAACTGAAATCTTTACTAAATTTCAAATCAAACAATCACCCTCAGAATAAGCTGCAAGAAATCACAAATTCTCTCAAGAACACTAAAAACTCTATAAATTCTTTGCTCTGAGAAATAAAAGCTTGGTAAAATGAAAATATAATGGATGAGTATACTTATAATTGCCAATTGAATGTGGATTGTCACTTCTGGCTGGTAATTCCATTACTTCATTATGAGCTTCACATACTGCGACATCAATTTCTGACATTATCCATGTCATTCATACTGTCAGACAATCAATTCCTGAAGAGTGATTTTGCATAAAAAACCTTATAAAATTCAAAATATAATCGAAATCACATATGATTGGCTGCATTAACTCATACTACGGCTATTTTTCCATCTGTCAAAATCCTTAAAATCTAATTGGTTAACAACTTATTCATAATGGCACCGCTGAAAAGTCCATTCTAACTCTGATTCATTTCTAGCGATTCGGTGACTGAACAATCTCTTTGTCACTTAATGTTTTTACTAACTACAATTCCTTCAGGAGACTCAGTGACTACCGTCAGATTAACTCTTTGATCCATGGTTGTCATGATGTCTCATGATATATTAACTTAACCTTTCATTTTACAAAGACCTCACGACAAAGCACTTTTCTTAACTTGTCTTTTACCTTTGGTTATATCAAGAGACTTAGCGACTTTTATTTCTCTATGTTGCTGGATAAATTTGTTAACCTCTGTTTGATCATGAGACTTCTCGAATGCCATCAGATTAAGTCTTTGATCCACGGTTGTCACGTAGTCTCAAAATATTTTACTCAACTCATATTTTATCATGAGTACTCCCGACAATATTGTTTGTCTTAACTGATGAAGTTAACATGTAATCACGGGTTTATTAAGAGACAACGCGACTGAGTAAACTCAAAGTCACCAAATGAAATAACCAACCCGACTTTTTTCAAGAGACAAAGTGACTGTCATTGGATCTTTTCTAAGATGAACGGTCCGCATTAAGTCTCATATCCATTTTGGCATATTCTATTTTATTAAGAGACAACATGACCAAAGCTTTCCGCTGAGTCTCAAGACCATAAAGAATATTCTATTTTTCTAATGAGACTTAGCGACAAGGTAATAAGCACATGCAAATAAGCTCCAACCTAAAACATGAAAAAGGTAACACAAAAATAGAACCTGTACTGAGCATTTAGGGTTTTTCTGCATTTTTGGACAAAATTAACCTTTTTCTTAGGGTTTTTGACACTTTGAACTAGGTTCTGGACAAAAACATGAATTGCAGAGACATGTAAATGATTTCAACCATAGATCTTTACCTTATGGGTATAGGAAAATCAGAGACCTCAAGAATTTTCAGGGTAAAATTTCAAAACAAGGAATATAACCAACAAGTTACTCAACTCATTTCCAACAATTGGTATCAGAGCACCAAGTGATTACAAGGAAGGTTTAAAGGCCTAAGCTAAAGATTAGAGGTGTCTTACAAAAGGGAGATCCCTAAACTTAATAAGGACAACTTCACTACATGGAAATATTTGATGAGGCTACATCTATCTACTATTGGAGACACTGGTTTGCAATTTATAAATCACAATTATGTGAAACCACTGAGACCTATGTTTGTGGAAAAAATGGTGGACGTGAAGCATCATAACATAATGATGATTGATATTAATTCTTCACTCAGCTATTCCAAATTTGATGAAGTCAAGGATTACCCTACTGCCTATGATATGTGGAAGAAACTACATGATATACATGGAGGAGATGACAATGTAAAGAGATCTAAAGAAGAAAGTCTCAAATGTCAGTTTGATATGATGAAAATGAAAGAAGGGGAATACATTACAAAGTACAGTGAAATAATCAAGAAAAGTGTTAGTGCAATCAGAGCTGCTGGTGGAACAATTGAAGACAAAATAGTGGTCAGTAAGGTATTGAGAAATTTACTTCCTATCTATGCAATTAGAGTTTCATCTATTCAAGAGATGGGATGCAGTAATGATGTAACTCTAGATGGATTGGTTGGAATAATTATAGCTTTTGAGTTAGACAAATTTGACAATTATTCTCCTAATCCTAGCAATCTTGAGTCTGCATTCAAAGCTAAATTAAACCATGGAAAGATGAAAGGAAAATAGATTGATAGTGATAGTGATGATGATTCTAATGATGAAGATCTAGAAATCATTAAAGAATTACTTACAAAGAGAGCTGTAAAAGGAAAAGGACATTACAAGGGAAGAATACCATTGATTTTGTTTTCATGTGATGAGGTTGGTCACATTGTTGCTAAGTGTCCAAACAAGGGAGACAAAGGTGAGAGAAAGTTCAACAAGTACAAAGGAAAGAAAGATTTCAAAAGCTACATAAGCTACAAAGACAAAGGTAAGAAATCTTGTTATATTGCTAAAGATTTTGATAGTGATGAAGATGAAGATGAAATGGTTTGTATTGCTATTAAGGATGAGTCAGATAATGAAGATAATGAAAAGACAATACTTTAATATCATATTAGCAAGAATGAGACTTGGATAATTGATAGTAGTTGTTCTCACCACATGACTAGTGATAAAACCAAATTTGAACATATTGAGCACTATGATGGTGGGTGTGTCAATTTTGGGAATGATGAACCTTTCTATGTGAAAGGTAAAGGTTGTATTTCTCTAACTGAAGGAATCAAATGTGATAATGCCTATTGGGTTGAACAGCTAAGGTGTAATCTACTAAATGTGGCACAACTGAATAACATTGGCTTCAAGGTAGAATTCATGAATGGTAAGGCCAAGCTCCTAGATGGTAAGGGAAACCTAGTTGGAACTGGCAGGAAAACAAAAGGTAATCTATTTTATCTTGATCTCAATGAAAGTTCATATTTTATTGCACAAGAAGAAGAAATATGGTTATGACATAAGAGGTTGTGTAATGTGAATTTTTATAACCTAATCAACATAAGAAATAACAAAAGAGTAAGAGGTATTCCTATTTTGAAGAAACCTAAACATGAGAATATGCAAACAATGTCAAATTGGGAAGATGGGAAAAACTAGTTTCAAGAGCAAGAATTACAATACAAAAGAAGTCATGGAATTAGTGCATACTGATTTATGTGGACCAATTGGAACAATAATTTACACAAGTGAGAAGTATTTCATTCTATTTGTTGATGACCATTCCAAAATGATGACTGTTATGTTTCTCAAAGAAAAATTAGAAGCTTTTCAGAAGTTCAAGTGGTAGCTTTCCATAGTTGAAAAAGAAAAAAGAAAGAAACTTAAATGCCTAAGATCTGACACAGGAGGAGAATTCATTTCTAATGATTTCAATAAATTTTACAATGAAAGAGGAATCAAGAGACAAGTATCTGCTCCAGGTACACCACAACAGAATGGTATCACAGAAAGAAGGAACATATCCATTATGGATTGTGCAAGAACCTTGATGATTGAAAGGAATATTGCTATCAAATACTGGAAGGAAGCCATCAGCACTGGAATTCATACCTTGAACTGAGTTCAAATAAAGAAAGTTACTGAGAAAACACCTTTTAATTATGGTATGGTTATAAACCTAATGTTTGTTATTTCAAAGTATTTGGAAGTAAATGTTACATCTTGAAGGAAGCAAGAAATGGAAAATTTGATGTAAAAGGTGATGAAGGTATATTCCTAGGCTACTCCAGCAAAAGAAAAGCATATAAATGTTTGAAAATTTCTACTCATAAAGTCATAGAAAGTGTGCATGTAAATATTGATGAGTTTAAAGAGAGAAATGAAGAACAAAGTAGTAAAGAGCCCAAGGACTACATAAATTTTGTGTATTATGAACCTGATACTATAACCAAGACACAGGAAATGGTTATTGGACAACAACCATGTCAACCACTGAATTCATTAGCACAAATCTTGTTGCAACCTATGCAACCAGTACTGCTAACTGAAGAAACATAGTCTCAAACTGAAGAAATGGAGTCACAGACAAAGGGAATTGATTCGTAGATAGAGGCACCTGAGTCACAGACATAGGCGTCTGAGTCTTAGACAGTAGAACCTGAGTATCAGACAGAAGAACATGATAGAATATTTGAGCATGGTGAACCTAGTGTGGATCAATCCCATAATCAAAGAGGAAGGAACCTATACTTACAAAGTATGTCAGAAGGCATCATGCAAATGAGAAAATAATTGGAGATAAGATAGAAGGTATAATGAAAAGGAACAAAATCAAAGGTACATGTTTGATTAGTGAAATTGAACCTAGATATATTAAAGATGCATTGAATGATGAAAGCTAGATCAAAGAAATGAACAAAGATATTGAGCAGATAGAAAATAACAAAACCTGGATTCCTGTACCTAGACCAAAAGATAAAAAATATGATTGGTACTAAGTGGGTTTTCAGAAACAAGATGAATGAAAAAGGAGAAGTTTCTAGAAACAAAGAAAGACTAGTATGTAAAGGATATGCTCAAGAAGAGCGTATTGATTATGGAGAAAAATTTTCTCCCTAGTTGAAAGACTTGAAGGATTTAGAACTCTTTTGGCATATGAAGCACACAAAGGATTCAAGGTATATCAAATGGACGTAAAATCTGCATTCTTGAATGGAATTCTTGAAGAGGAAGTCTATATTGAGAAACCTAAAGGTTTTGTAGATCCTAACAAAAGGAATATGGTTTGCAAACTGTACAAAGAATTGTATGGACTGAAACAAGCTCCTAGAGCCTGGTATGAAAGATTGCATGCTTACTTGATAAGTATTGGATTTCAGAGAACTAATGACAATAGTAGCTTGTACATTAAAGAAGGACCTCAGAACAAGATACTAGTAGCAGAGATATTTGTGGATGATATACTATTTACTGGACATGACGATTTATGCAAAGCATTCTCTAAAGCTATGAGTAAGGAATTTGAGATGTCTATATTTGGTGAAATCAAATACTTTGTTGATTTACAAGTTCATCAGATGAAGGATGGTATCTACATTACCCACTCTAAATACATCAAAGAGATACTGAAGAAATCTGGGATGGAAGACTCTAGACTAGTTGGAACTCTTATGCCTACTGGACATAAGTTATCTAAGGATGATGATTCAAAGGAGGTAAATAAGAATACCTAGAGATCCATGATTGCTAAACTTCAATATGTTGTTCACACTAGACCTAATAGTGCATTAGCAGTCAGTATTTTTGCAAGGTTTTTAGCTAATCCTAGAGAGAATCACTTAATGGCTATCAAAATGATTCTTAGATATCTTAAGGGTACTGAGTATTGTGGATTATGGTATAAGAAAGGAGGAAAGTTTGATTTGAAGACTTTTACTGATGTTGATTAGGTAGGAAGTGTTGATGAAAGAAAGAGCACAAGTGGTGGAGAATTATTCCTTGGAAAGAGGCTAGTATGTTGGAAAAGAAAGAAACAAAACTGCATTTCTCAGTCTATAGCAGAGCTAGAGTATGTTGCTGCAACAGTGAATTGTTCAAATATCATATGGTTCAAAAAACTGTTGTCAAGTATGAAGGAGGAAATCAAACAAGCAATTATTATATACTGTGCCAACACCAGCGCTATTAACATTTCAAAGAATCTTGTGATGCATACTAAGACTAAACATATTGCAATAAAGTATCATTTCTTCAGAGAATTGGTTCAAGACATGGAAGTAAGATTGGAATATGTGAATACTAAAGAACAAATTGCAAACATATTCACTAAACCATTACCTAAGGATGCTTTTTTGTATCATAGAGGAAATCTAGGGGTAATTCCCCTAATTGAGGTTCACTAATGGACATATTAGTGATGCATCAACCGAGCTACATAATAAACTTAACATGTTGATGCAGATATTTTGAGCTTATTACATATGAATCAGTACAAATAGGTACATTACAACTTAATTGGATGTGTATTGGATGGTGTCTTTGGCATTGGTTGTCAAAGAGGGAGAGATTACTGATGTCATAAATATTACTGAGGGAGAGATTGATGATAGAGGGAGGAATTTTATCAGAAACAAAGATTAATTTAAGAGGGAGATATCCGTATTTCAGTGATTGTGAAGACATAGAGAGTTTTTGGATGAGAATCAAAATGAAGCTAAGCACATTAATAAATTTTGATTCTTATGTTTGTTTCTCTATAATTATTTGTATTATGACATGTTGTGTTGCCACAAATGCCAAAGAGGGAGATTGTTGATGACAATTATTCAATTGTGTACCGTCATTAATGCTTACACAAAAGTAGTGATGTTTACACAAATGTCTAATCCTATCTGAGCATAGTCAATTTATGCCAAGCACTCTTGGGAATTGAAGAAGACCAAAGTGATTTTCAGTTCTAACCAAGTTCACTCGGGCATTACAGTTTTGGTTAGGCATTGAAGTATTTTAGTATTAACCATGTTATGCTTTTAGTGATAGCCGACTAACAATAGTTTATATTTTATGGTTAATTGGTTATATGAAGCCGAAAAACTTAAGTTTTATTGATTATTTAGAAGGTTATTAAGGCTGACTTGACAAGGCTTATCATATATATATA
>MU223590.1:1994674-2019264 GCA_018584345.1 Thuja plicata
GCAAGTTTCTTTTAAGGAAAGAACTAAGTTTTGTAAGTAGTTTCAGGGAGCATACTGCTTTGTTTAAGGATTTGATACAATAGTTTTGAGGTGACAGGGTAACTTGTAAGGCAACTTACCTGAATTGTATGTGAATTGTAAGGCAGTTTACTGTGTTTTTTTTCTATGATATCTTAGCTTATTTTGACTCTATAGCCCAAAGGATAGGCACTGGTTCAAAAAAATAGTCTGATAATCTATCTTTGTCTGAGTTATTCCAATATATCAAAACCAAATCAAACATAATACTTTGTTACTAAGAACAGATAAACTAAACTTGTTAAGGACCTATGTCAGCAGGACAATGTCCATATTATTGATTCCTTGAAGAGTGAATCCATTAGGTTATCCCTCCTACAGTAAAAGGAAGAAGGATGAAAATCCTTGTATCACTGATTCTTGTTATGCTTACAACTATGGTTTGTATGGTTATATCTTGCATCTGGTTATGCTTAGTTATTTGCAAGGTGATTCATAAGTTGGTTTAACAAAAGATACATAGCAATTCAGTGTCCACATCAACAAATACTGTGTAAACAGCAATCTTAAGAGGTAAAACCTACCTGACTATAGGTGGAGCTCAAAAATGAAGAAGGACCTTATCCAGTCCTTAGAAATTAGGCTTTTCTTGTCTCTAAATCAGTATTAGAAAGCATGGTGTTCAAATAACCATTTCAAGCACTGTGGTTCATACAAGAAAAATCCCTAACAGGTTTCAAGATCTATCTTAATTAGGTCTAACTGCTCGGTAAGTGTATCATTCTTTTATAGTTGATTCAGACTCATCGGCTCTCTTCAGATGTTGTCTCAAGTGTATCAAATTTTTATTGTGTAACCTTCAATTCATCATATATTTTCAATCTAATCCTTAGAGACTTCTTAATTTTATTTTTTAGATCAATGATTAACTCTCTTGCACTCTCCAACTTGGATTCAAGACCATCAATTCTTTTGAATTGCCTAAAACTTTCCATGACTAAGATCTTTAACTCTCAGGTGGTCAAACCTTATAACTCAAGAGTACAAGCTCTGATACCAATTGTTATAACCACTATGGAAAGTTGGATATAAGAGGGGAGGGATGAATCAGTTCCACAAAATGTTTTATAAGTGAAACTGCCTATAACCATATACTGCTAAAGTTGTTTACCAAATTTAATTACTTGAAATAAAACTAATGTAAAGCTTATAAAACATAACATGAAAATATTTAAGCAATATAAATCATAACTCCATCATTTTTTTGACACGGAAATCCTTAGTTAGAGGACAAAAATGCGGTGGGGATGATACTCACAACCTTCACTAACTGTAGTATAAAGGGTGCTCAGATAGAGCTTACAATGTTTAGCCATTTTGATAGCTTACCTGGTTAAGAGTATACAAATACTTGTTAGGTCTACCTGGTTAGAGGATTTTACAATCTCTACACTTAGACATGTACCCTATTAAAGGCTTTACAAAAATAAGATCGGTTAAGATCTACCCAGTATTAGGATTTTGAGCTCTCAATACAATAGTATCAACAAACTTAATAATGTCTTCTATATTGCATAAAAAACAAATATTGGTTAGACTCTATGTGCTATGATATTTGTGTTACGTCAATTACCAAGTTGTAACACAGCTCTGATTTACTCTGTTGTAGCTAAATATCTGCTTGATTCTCTCTTCTCTTCTCTATGTTCTTCAAATAACTCCTTTAACTTTCACTAACACTATCAGCCTCTTCTTTGTATCATCACTCTATTATGCTCTATTTATCATCCATTAAATATAAGAGTTATTGACTCTCAATCATATGCGTTAGGTCACTATGACTTGATTTTAACCATTAGATCTACTTTTCATCTTAGTAACTATGTCACTTTTACCTTGGTACTTGGTGTTTTTTTTGGAAATAACAAACTTTAATTAACCGCTTAATCTGCTCCTCAAATTTTCTCTTTGAATTAATTCGATTGTTGATATTATAACAAACTATTCTTCATGTATTGTATAATCACAATTAATGCTATGAAAATTCATTAAATGTGTCCTTTTCATGTTTAGAATCAATTAAGTAAGTCAGTAGACTAGCTTCTCTTTACTTAGTCAACTAATCTTTAGTAATTGGTAATTGTCAACTCGATGTACTTATATGTGCTCAATTTTTGGTAATTGTAGACACTCTGTGTAATTTCTTTAGCTCTATTGTGTGTTTTACCGACTTCACTAGCTTACTCGGTGTACATTACCGAATAGTTAAATAATTATCTTTCTCCTTTTCACTGATTGATTCTTTGACTCCAATGACTTTGCCTTAACTAATGACAACACAATATCTATAGAGATAACACTTTATCAGTGAGCTATCCTTCAAATTCTTGTAAAGGATTTCAAGAGCTCTTTAAAACCGACTTGTGCCAGGTTACCTATTGGTTTGTGGGAATTGGCTTTCTTCTATATGGAAAATTATTGTTGTTTGGCATAGATTATCTTGTACATCAACATTTTTTCTTTGTAAAGGGTTTCACATTAATGCAGGGGCATCATAGGGTGTCATTTTTTCATTTCTTTGTTTTTAGGTTGTTTATGTGGTTTTTATTCTAATAATGTCATGTATGACCATTTTGTATCATATTGATCCATTTTGGAAGTTTGAAGTTCAATTTGTCAAATATGTTCAAACTTACACAAAGTTGTCAATATTGCATAAAAAGTTGGCTAGCAACTTTATGATCGTTGCAAAAAATGGTTGTATTTGTTAAAACATGGTTATTGGTCTGTCGGAGAAGTTGGGGATTTATTTTGAATTCATAAATATGTCATCAAACCTTGAATTGGGTTGTTGGAGAAAGTCTGAAATAAAATTTTGGCGTTAAACTATTGTATCTTTGTGTTTAATATATTGCAACAATGATGTTATTTCATATTGTAGGAACTTTATGTTTCATTTAATGACTTGAGGCTAATTGGAGATGTTAGAGGAGTGAATCAACTTTCATTTTCTCCTAGTCTCATAGAATTTCATGAAGATTTGAGTGAGCTAGAGTATTTTTGTGCAAACCATTATGTTCAAGAACTAGGGCTACTAATTTTTGAAAAAAAACTCATAACTTTCTTTTCCACCTTTGGATCTTGTTGAAAATTAGAGAAAATGTCTATATATATGTTATATTAAATCTCACTAAGGATATTGGATTATTTGTTTGTTTTGTGAAAGATATGCATGACTGTTCTCACATTGTAGGTTGTTGTCCAAAAAAAAGAGAAGCCAAATCAAGAAGGGTTTGATGTTTTAATGTTGTGATTTGGTCTAATCAGTGGGAGTATATTTTTTTAAAATACCAAATACATGGTTTAAGGCTTTGATAAGCCTATATTTGGATGGAGATGATTCAATTAAGGAATGAATTGTTGTCATGCCTTGTAAAGATAAATTGAATCACTAGTATTGACGGTTTGATATGCCAATATAATATTGGGGTTGTTGAATTGTAAGAAGTGTATTGGGAAGTGTTGAACACAAATACGGATTTTTGGTCAGTCAATTTTGAAGGAGATTGGACAATGGTAACAAGAGTACGCCCTAGCAGACCTAGTGGCAAAGTTCCTATGAATGAGCACCTAGTACGCAACCGGTTGCATTGAAGAGTTCATCTCAAGTCTTTGTGTTTTGTTTAAGGTTTCAAAGCCTCTCTCTGTATTAAATTGGCATAAGAGCCTAAAAGGTGTAGGAAAAGAAGTTTGAGAGCCCAAATAGTTGGGAAAGGGAATTTTTGGAAGTTTGCACGTACTTCTTTTGATAGGTTGAAGCGAAGAACCTGGATGCCAAAAGACTAGGAAGTGAAGTAAAAGAAAGAAACCTAGGTGAGGTATCATAAGAAGAAAATCAAGAAAGGAGAAGAGATAGAAAGATGTAACAAACAAATTGAAAGGATAATATGAAAGACATTAAGATATGGTTAGATGCAAAGTTTGATAGAAGAATGGAAGAATGGAAAGTGCATATTAAACTTTTAGTGAAAAAGTGTATTGAGGAAGAATACCAAGGAATAGTTGGGCATCGGCCAATGAGAAAGAAGGTGAAGTGACCCATAAATATGATTATTCAAAAAAGAAGAAGAAAAAATATGACAAGACTAGATGAGTTGCAAGATATGTTGATAGGGAGGGTGCTAGAAGAATCTGAAGAGACAAGCAAATCATGTATTTTTGAAACTAATAATTAGTGTGAGTGTTTTCTTGCAGGTAATACTATGATGTAGAAGGATAGAGCCCACCAAAACTAGGTATGTTCACTTGAAGAGGTTGAGAATATGTATTTCAACACAATTTTCTAACATGATTAAATTAAGACCATTGAAAGCAATAATGAGTTGATTCAATCTCATGTTATGAAGATGATCGATGAAGTAGGTCTTAAAAAGGAAACAAAAAAAAGTTATGATGCGTATTTTTGTAATTCTTATGGAATTGAAACTATCAAGTATGAAGGCTAGATAGGAGGAATTACTTTGAGTAAGAGAATAATTAATTCCATTCAAGATTTTCATGATCTCATTAGGCCTTATAAATGATGAAAAAGTCTAATATGCAGTTTATAGCAGCAAGAAAAGGTCTTAAGTATGGTATGACATCACTTGTCTTACCTCATGGAGGAGGTCAAAGTGAAAGAGGAGAATTAAAATACATTGATTATCAAGGAATGTACCTGAACCAAAAAAGGATCATGAAAAAACAATGAATAACAGTGATTTACACTTGAAGACAGTCACACATGAATAAAATATGGTAGAAGAGGATGGACTTCGAGAAGGAAAAGGGATGAAGATATTATTGGACAAGATGAAGAACTCACCCAAGGGAAAAAAAAAAAGGCGGTCACATAAAGGAAAAAACCATGCAAGGAAGGAAGGTCAAAGAGAAAACATAGAGGAGATCTTCAAATCACTCTTGGATGACAGTTGCAGACCTCTATTCAAGTGGACTTGAATCTTTTCTCCTGGGGGAGTATGATGCAAGGGCATCTTAGGGTGCCATATTTGGGCATTTTTTCATTTCTTATTTTTTAGGTTTTTTATGTGTTTTTGAGTCTAAAAATGTCACTTATGACCATTTGGGACCATGTTGATCCATTTAGGAATTTTTAAGGTCAAGTTGTTAAATATTGTCAAAGTTGCACAAAGTTGTCAATATTGCATAAAAAGTTGTGAGACAACTTTATCATAATTGCAAAAAATGGTTGTACTTATTAAAATATGGTTAGTGTTTGGTTGGAGTATCTAGGGAATTTATTTAAATGCATAAGTATGTAATCAAACCTCGAATTGGGTTGTTGGAGAAAGTATGAAATAAAATACTTTCATTGAACCATTGTATCTATGTGGTTGTTTCTTGCAACAATGTTGTTCTTTCAAATTGTATAGACTATATATTTAATTTAATAGCTTGAGACCAATTGGATATGGTAGAGGAGTGAACCACCTTTTATTTGCAACTAGTCTCACTAAATTTCACCAATATTTGAGTGAGTTAGAGCACTTTATGTACAAATCGTTATGTTCAAGAACTAGGGTTAGCAATTTTTGAAAAAAAAACCTGTAACTTTCTTTTCCACTATTGGATCTTGATGAAAATTGGAGGAAATTTATGTATCTATGTTATATTAAATCTAACTAAAGCGATTGACTTTTTTTTTTTTGAAATATATGCATGACTATGCTCATGTTGTAGGTTTTTGTCCAAAAAAAAGAGAAGCTAAATCAAGAAGGGTCTGATGTTTTAATGTTCTGATTTGGTCTGATCAATGGGAGTATATGGTTTATAGATCCCAAATACATGGTTTAAGGCTTTGATAGGTCTGTATTTACATGGAGATGATTCAATTAAGGAATGAATGTTTGTCATGCCTTGCAACGACAAGTTCAATCACTAGCATTGAGGGTTTGATATGCCAATGCAAAATTTGGGTTATTGAATTGTAAGAAGTGTTTTGGGAAGTGTCAAATGCAAATAAGGATGTTTTTCAGTAAAGTTGAAGGAGATTGGACAATGGTAACAAGAGTATTCCCTAATAGACCTAGTGACAAAATTCCTATAAATGAGCACCTAGTATGCAACCAGTTGCATCGAAAAGTTCATATTGAGTCTTTGTATTTTTTTTAAGGTTTAAAAGTCTTTATATGCATCACACGTACATTCAAAAATTTATTTACCTTTAATAAAAAAACAACCCTTGAAAAGAAAAGATTCCAAGCTAGTTTAAAACATCCTAAATCCTTGCAAGTATTCTTAGTAACCTAGGGGAAAGTGTAAAGTGTACACTATGTATCAATCAACATTTTTGTATAATATTACTAATATGTTAAATGAATAACCAATTAATAGATGTAAAAATTATACAATAAAAATAAGATAAATTATTATGGAGATAAAGAAACTACATTAATGGAGAGATTATAAATATATAAATTTTCTCCATGCAATAAAATATAATCTCATTCTGTAGCTTCATAATTTTAACCAAAATGTATTCATGACCTTTTTATATTCTCACACTAAATGTTTTAACATCATAATCTCTTAATCCATATCACAAATATTCTAATATTTCCAACCTATTATAGCTAAATCCTCACAAATAAATTTATAAACCCTTTAACAATTCAACTTCTCCTCCATAACAATACTTTATCTTTAGGTCTTTTAATCTCTCATCTTCTTGATCTAGTGCTTACTCATTTATGAGATTTAGACACCCAACCCTTGGCTTTATATTGAAATAATTAAAAACATGACACAACTTCCAAGAGTACAAATATGGTACCAACATTTTTTTAGTGGTGAATTTTTTCTTATTAGGGTCTGTTTGCGTGCTAGAATATAAAATTATGGATATAGTCAATTCTGGAAGATGCTGCTATTCTTGAAGATACTTATCCAGAAAATGATTTCTGGAATATGGGATAGACCCGTTTGGTTTACCCGGAAGATGAATGAGAAGATGTATAAGGATTTTTTATTGTTTATTTCTTCATTTCTTTAAATATATACAAACATGTGTATATATATACACACACCTGTATATATATATATATATTTGTGTGTGTGTGTGTGTACACACATGTGTGTGCATGTGTGTATATACACACATGCACACATACACACATGTGTATGCACACATACATGTATATATATACACATGTGTGTATATACTATGTGTGTGCCTATGTGTATATACACATATGTGTGTGCATGTTTATATATACACACATGTGTATATATGCACATACATGTGTGTGCATGTGTGTATATACACACACATGCACACACATATATGTGCATATACACACATGTATGTATGCACACACATGTGTGTATATACACATGCACATATATGTGTGCAAACACACATGTGTATATATACACATACATGTGTGTGCATGTGTGTATACACACACATGTGTGTGTATATACACATGCACATATATGTGTGTATACACACATGTGTATATATACACACATGTGTATATATAAACACATGGGTATATAGCAATATAATATACAAATGTGTTTCAGAATGAAGATTTGGAGAAGTCACAAATCTGACGAGATGTTAAATTTGGTTTTATAAAAATTGGAATTCCAATTTCACCTATTTGGGTGGAAGATGCATATGCCCATTTTGGGACAAAATTGGAATTTCAAAATTCCAATTCCCATTTTTTTGGATTGACACAAATATGGAATAAATAAATTGAGAATTAGATAATGCCAATTCCAGTTATATTCCAGCTACCAAACAGTCCTTAATGATGAATAGTTCGAATTGGGGAGCTCAAAATTGGCGAATCCTACAACATTGTAGGTTGGCCCAATCACCTACTTTTTACAAATTTATGGTAGAAAGAAAGTCAATTCACCATCATACTTTTGAAAGAATATGTAGTTAATATTTTTTGCCAACAAAAACTAAATAGTTCAAATGTTGTAATTAATATTTTTGCCTAAAATATTGGACAACAACTAAATAGTTTTAATCTTGTAATTAATATTTTTGCCTAAAATATTGGATGCATTCAAGAACCCAACCATGTATTCACCAATACTTGATGAATAGTTTGTTATTTTTGAGGACCTATTTCTCTAAAAGCATTAATTGTTTTTTCATACATTAGACCCATTTCACCAAATTGCAATGGAAATTGAAATGTATCATTTTATTCGTACAAGGGAATCACCAAAATTTTACTCTAAAATGTAAAAGTCCTACCTAAATTTGCCAAATTTTTAGTATACCTTTTTAAAATACTAATAAATTTACTAAATTTAGATTGATATAAGTACATTAAAAATTTAAATTTTTGTGACACATTTTGTTCAGAGAATATAAATTTAGATCATAGAAAAGTTATAACTACATGCATTGGTGTATAACAAAATCTGTAAAAACCTGATGGTAAGTAAAATTTCTTTTGTAGTATTATGAGATTATTTATCTCTTAATATTTTCTATTTTTAGTTACTTTTTATAGATTATTTAGTAGGGAGACATTCACTACCCAAGGAATCATGGATTTGTATAATTTCAGATTCCATCATTATGATTCCTTCCTAAACAAGAATACTTTTGTTGCACATTCTATTTCATGAGAGATGTGAGTAACAAGACTCGTAAAATTTTTGAAGGGACACCATCAAAATGCTTAAATTGAAATATAATATCATACTTTGGCAATGTTTTTAACCCATCAAACAAAGGTACAATTCCATAGTTGCAAAAAATATTGATGAAGGACATACCTCAGGGGAAGATCAAAATGAGTTAATTGACTTAGATGCCAATGCTGCAAATTATGTTCTTATGGATACCCAAGGTAGCCAAACTAAGTTGATTGAGTTGGAAAAAAATGTCTCAAAACATGTTGATAATGCTACAAATGATGTTATTGACAATGCCACGAGTAAGGTTGGTTTAGGTACATAGAAGGGGAAAATAAAATCAAAATCAAAATTTTGGTGTGCATAGGATAAGATAAGGAATTTTATAGTTGGATTGGGTTTCAAGGTACCCATTGTTGGCCCAATGTTAAGATAATGGAAAGGGTGTGTATTGAGAGGGGAGGTGTGAATCAGTACCCTTAAAAACTCTTATTTTATTCCTTATATTCATTGTTCTATATAAACTGACTGAGTAGATTGCTTATTCCAAACATATAGTATCAATCCTGAAATCTAAATACATGTAAAATAAACATAACACACAAAAAATTAAGTACTCATGAAACTAGTATTCTGGTATCACAGAAAACCCCTGTTAGAAGGTAAAAACTGTGGTGGGGATGAGACCCACAAAACTTCACTATTGCAGTAATAAAGATAGCATGTTAAAGCTTTTACAAAATGATCACGTCTGATGATCTTACCCTATTAGGAGTAACAAAAGATCGACTAGATCTACCTCGTGTGAGGATTTAGCAACACAATCTATGTGTGCACTTGGTTAATAGATTTATAATGAAACTATTAAGTCTACTCTGTTAAGAAATTTAGGTGTCTATTACAATTGTTAGAGTAACAGAAAGTTGATATGAAAAGTATACAATATCAAAATTGTTGATATAGATCCATTAAGTTCATACAAAACATATCTGATGACATTAATTTGCCCTTAGTATACAGACAATACTTTTGATAAGCCTACACCGAAAGACAATACAAGAGAAAATAGAAGATCAGATACTAAGAGATCACCGAAGATGATAAGTACAAAGAGAACCGATGACACAAGTTAGTGTGTAAACCGAAATTGAAAAGTAGAAAGATAAAGTGGAACCCAAAAGAGGAACCCGATATGCAATTTATAGTGCAGACCGAAAAGACAGATACAATGCAACCGACAGAAAAAAACCAAAGGACAGTCAAGCATGACCGACAGACAGAACCAAAAGTCGGTTACAACCCACAAAAAGTGGATCTAACTTCCACGTCAGATAAAGTAAGTGTATTCTATTTATAGGATATTTGATTGTTTTAAATCCATTTCTTTAGGGACAAGATATATGAATGTAAGTGATTTAAATCAGTCTAACTGATTCAAAACACATAGACTAGGAGATCTAGGTATAAGTTGTGAACCTGATCTTAGAGTTAACATTGTTTTAATCAAAACTCGATGAAGTCAATCCATCTATAAATAGATGATGCAATCATTCATTATAATGGATGAATAGATGATGTGAAGAGAGAGGAGAACATTAATGAATCAGACAAGCACATCTATGGATTTGATTGAGAGTTTCAAGAACAAGAACAACAAAAGGTGAATTTGGTTAGCAAGAACCAAGAACAGAGCATACTGAGAATCAGAGGTATTATTCAATCATAGTTAAAGTGATAATAATTTTATGTGAACTAAATAGGATCTGTATCAGCAATAGGAGATTTCATTTACCAGGTCAATTTGTAATTTTCTATCATTCTAACAAGTAGAGCAAAGTGTAAAAATCCTTTCAAGGAAGGTGGATTTAACCATCCAACAACAAATCTCTTAACTGAGTGCACACTCAATAGTGTTGCTAAAGCTCTTAATAGAGTAGACTTTAATAGTTCTCCATCGACACTCCTAAAAGGGTAGATCATCAGAAGTGATCAAATTGTAAGCGTTAACCGGCCCCTTCCAATATGCAGATAGTGAATATTTTGTGGGTGCCATCCCCACCGTAGTTTTTACTTCCTCACATAAGTTTCTGCGATATCATATATTGTGTTATGTGTCAATTTACTTTCATGAATGTTTTTATGAATGTTCACATACATGTTAATATTATGATTTGATATAACTCACATAAAGATAGTTAAAATCAGATTGAATGGATAGACAATTGATTACAAAGGTTAATTGATAAAAGGGATATAAAAGTTTTTGAGGTACTGATTCACTCCTCCTCTCTCAGTACATACTTCCCTTTAATCCAAAAAATTGGTATCAGAGCTAAGTCTCCTCTTTGAAAGATTAAAGGCTTAAGAGAAAAGATCATACAATGGAGAAGTAAAAACTTGATAAAAATATTGAGAACAAAAATCTTGAAATTCAGATGTTCTTTGAATAGTATAAAGAAGCTAGAATCAACATGAGACAGCTGCTGGATGAAAGAAAGAATATGGAATCTCCTTTTAATGAGACATGTTATCATGAGGAAGAGATACCAGATTTATTTGAGTCTTCAGGATCAACTACAAGCAAAGCATCAGATTCATCAGAAGAAAGCATCACAAGCTTAACTTAAATCAATCTACATCTGGCTGGGAAAGTTAAATCTCTATAAATCAATCAAGAGACATAGATGGTAAGGATGATTGATGTCATGAACAATGCTAGAAACGCTGAACAAGAAAGAACACTAGCTATTGATGATAGAAGAAAGATCACTAAAAAGATACAAGAAAAAGAGTCTAAAATACAAATACTTACAAAACATTACTATGAGATTACAAATCAAATTATTCTTATGAGTCAAGAGGCAAACAAATCAAATGTTGAACTCATTTAAATAATAGAAGCTATCGGTGAACTAAGAGATGAGAATGAAAATTTAAAGCATGAACTACGAATTTAGAAACAAAATAATGAAATTATCAATAAAGCTGAAGAAACCAATAAAAGAATGGATGATTTTCTTGAAGGACAACGAAGAGTCAACTACAATACCGGTCGAGGTTTTACCAAGAATGGAGAATCATCAAATCATGCTGATCCAAAGAATGTCTACCCAAATGCAAGACCAATAAATCTTACATGCAATCACTGTAGAAAGCAAGGACATACATTAAATGTATGCAGAGGCAAAATGAAAGATATTCCTAAATCTACATCTTCATTCATAGGATTCTATTATAAATGTAACAAGAAAGAGCATAAAGCATATGAATGTAAGTCTGAGATGAAACAACCAAAGAAGGAAAACTACACGGAAAAATATTCTCCTACATGTAAAATAAATGGGCACACAACTCTTGAATGCTGGAAAAAGAAAAGGCAAGTATGGAAGCCTAAAGGTCAAGAAAATCCCTATCAACTGAAGAGAGTCAGTAATCAGTAAGTATGGGACTACAATACTTGGAAAAATTGTACATCATGTGGAAGATATGGTCACATTGCTGCAAAATGTATGAGACAATGGACTAGAAAGTCTAGAGGCTGGACTAACCCCAGAATGGCATGCTTACATTGTCATAAAGTTGGTCATCTCAAGAAAGACTGTAGAGACCGAATGATAGAGACAAGCACATATCCCAATGGAAGCACCATTGAATATATCTAGAGGGCTAGAGACAAAATGTGGAGAAAATATTCAAGAAATGATAAAGTTAGACCAAGCAATGCAAACAGTGACACCCCATCCAATGGATCCATTGACATCACCATCCCCACTTAAGTAGAACAAGTAGGGAACTACATTACCCATGTTATCATTTTACATCAGCTCCATAGTATGTTGATATATTTTACATGATAACTATGATTTCGGGCATATATACCAAAACCTATCGGTATACACTCCAAGCTAAGAATGCCTACATTTACTAAGAAGAATTGGTTAAAATAAAAGTTGCTAAGTATAAACCGACCCTCGTCGGTAAACAAGAAAATGAACAAAGTTGTCAAGATACCGAAACTTGTCGGTAAAAGAAAAGTGAACATCAATTGCTCAAAAATGTTCTAAGTGTCACCGGAGGAAGCAAATTCTTCACCAAAGAACTTAGTCTTCATACACCGTGGAGTTGGTAAGCATTTATGACATGCATTTTAGGGCAATGACTATAAATAGGGCATCAGAACAACTCATTTATTCTCGACACCCAGAGAAGAGCGACCAAGGTAATTTTTTAGCATAGAGAAAAGGGATCACAAAGAAATCATTACTCGACAAACAACACTCCTAAGAAAATTAGTAACCTTTTCTATAGTAAACAATAAGTTCCAAATAACCAACAACTTTGTTTTTACACAATACACAAGAAGCCCTAAATTTATGAAAATGGCATCGACTTCACGAACCGTGAAATCCAAGAATGCAAAGAAAGATGAGTTCAAGCTCATCAAGAACACATCATGTGAGGAACCTAACTATAAGATCCATCTTGAGGTTGCCTCACAACCTGATGACACTAGTGCATTTTCATGCATTCCAGCTAGGGTTTTACTGGTAGAAGATGTCTGATCCTTCATACATTGCAAGATAGCAGAAATAGTAAGTTCATAGGTTGAAGAAGCCTACAAAAAGCTGTGCAATGATGATGGAACACTCAAGGAAGAACACAAACACATTGAAGTGAAAGGGCTCACCAATGCCCTAATGTTTCTAAAATTCTTCAAAATTGAATGGATTAGGTTAGTGCTGAGCATAATGCATAACAACAAGTTATGGTTGGATGAACTGAAGATAATCACTTGAGATGTCATTCATGCAGTCATCGGTTACCCCATAACTAATAAAGTTAAGGCACTAAAGCATCCACCAAGGGCTGAGGCCAAAAAAATGATAGGAGCCAAATGGGATGGTAGAGGACTGAAAAATACAACAATAACCCATGATGAAATCAAGTTTGGTGCATATGTTTTGGGCTATAAATTCTTCTAGGAAAGAAGATTAAAAAATATAGCATCAGGTGCAGTGGACACAGAGTTCAAGATTGTGAAGAAGGGTACACAACTGGACTTATTTGAGCTACCCCTAAATTAGTTAAAGGACAACTTAAAGATAATCAGGAATGAAAAGTCAAACACTTGTAAGTTTGGCTCACTAATAATGTGTATCTTCTTTTATTTTCAAGAAACATTCCAATCAGTAGGAGATGTTAAATGGGACAGCACCAAACTGGTCACCATGCAAATCAGTGAGCACATAGCTACACTAGGTGATAAATTTGAGATAGTCATGGATGAATACTTCAATGTATTCAAAGACTGAATGCAAAAGAGGGTAAGAATCCTTGAGCAACTCATTGAACAATATAAGGATGAGATATGCTTCATGTTTGACACTGACAATACATACAATAAGCCTATTGTACCAAGGACAACATGGTTAGAACCATTAGAGTATGAGATCAACATTGATCTTGCTACTAAGGCAATTGATACCTTGATCAATGAACCATTGGATAAGAAGCAACTGAAATTTGGGACATATGAAGAGGCCAAGACAAGAATCAAATCTGGCCTGGTTGTGAAGAAAATTGTCAGGAAGGTCAAGATGGTAAATAATCTCAAGAAGATTATGTCAACAATCAAGGAAGCTGAACAAGATGAAGAAGTTGGACAGGAGGAAGAAACTGAAGAGCAGTTATATGTCGGTAAAGATGAAGTAAAGGATGACTCTAAGGAAATAGAGTTAGATTCACCACCTCCTCCACCATCTAAGAAACCGAGGACAATAGATACTTCTAGGACTAGAAGCCAAACATCAAAAGACTATACTCCTTCACCTATAAAGAAAGGAAAGGTCAGGACTTATACGAGGAAAGATCCTACACCGAAGAGAGGTCAAAACAAGAAAGGAATAAAATTCATCAGGACCTGAGAGGACATAGAGGACACTGAGTAGGATGAAGCTATTGAAGAAGAAAGTGTCAAGGTAAAAGAACCTGACACTATTGATGACATCTGTGTATATATTGAAAATTTTGGATCTATTACGGATCCAAACATTAGAAAATGGCCGAAACAAAATCAATAAGATAAGAATAAAATTGAGGGCGCCATCATAGCTAAAATGTACAACTCCAAATATGTACAGTACAATTTGAAGACATTTATGTACCAAGGGAACTATTGGATAGATTATACTCCCATTGGAGATTTACATTAAAGAATGAGAAAGAGATAAGAGAGAGAGTACTTGTTTCTCCCATGCCACCTGAATCAAGGAAGGTTGAAATTGATGAGATGATAGAAAAGTATAAAAAGGCGTTCTCACCGAAGCTGAGAGCATACAAACTCCTTGAAGGAAAGATAATAAATCTTGAGAAGGACAACCATAAGAAATGGCGCAAAATCATGAACAGACCTATTTAGGAGGACAACCCCGACAAAGGCCTTCAACACCAATATGTTGACAAGGAAACTCAAGATGATACATCCATTAAGTTAGATAGAGAAGAAGATGATAACAAAGACAAAAAGATTGTAGATGTTGTAGATGAGATATGGGAAGATACCACAAATGACAACATTGTGGATAGTAATGTCATAGACATTATCGATGACCCAGCACAGGAAGTGAATAAGGATGAAGATGTCACTGCTAAAAAGGACAAAACTGATGAGAAGGACACAACAGTTGATAGTATAGAGGTGAAAATTCCAGACAAACTACCAATATTGACACAAGCTATCAATATCATGCAAGAATCAAGAAAATCACCTGAGAAAGATACTCCAAAGGATGCAGGAGAAGAAGAAAACAAGGATAACACTGATGGTCAGCAAGACATCAGAGATACTCAAGATGTAACTAAAACTAATAAGGTTATTGAAGGAGAAAAGTAAAAGGATACAGATACTCAAGACAAGAATGAAGAAACCAAGACCGATGAAGTAAAGGACACCAATGAAGGAGACAAACCAAAAGATGGTACTCTTGAGAAAAATGGGAAGAGTGCTACCAATTATGTAAAGGTGAATGTGGAGATGTCTGCAAACCCCTGATGAGTTGAAATTGATGCCAAGAAGTAGAAAGAAGCACAACAGGTCACTTCATCGAGCACAACAGAAATGGCCAAGAAATTGGCAATAGTGTTACATTCTACTAATTCACACAAGAAGAAGAAGAAGACAAAGAAGAACAAGTTAGAGGTTACAATGATGAAATTATAGAAATAATAAAGTGTGACCCCTCTACACTTGACTTTGAAGCATTACAGGAATATGGAGAGATATGCCAATGGAAGGCACTACAAGCGAAGCTAAAGAAACAACACAGGGACTCCATGGTACTGGAGACAACATGGGACATTATACATCAAATAGTACCTAATGTTGATATTGATCAAACCAAACCAATACTAGATCAATTAGCTACCCTCACCGACGCAATTACAACTCAAAACATTGATGTTGAGAAGGAAATAGAGGAGAGAACCAAGATGAAGTACCAACAAAAGCTCATAGGGAACATCAGCCAAGAAGTGGCAGTAAATAAGGTAAAGCTATCAAAATTCATATCTAAATTGGATCCAATCATATTTGAAGCTATAGCCTTAATTCAAACATTGAGCACAATTGACAAGTTCACTAAGGAGAATAGTGATAGCATTACAAAGCTGGATACTGATCTAGCAACTAGTGCATAAAGCCTAACCACCGATGGAGGCAATGTAGTCAAACAACATTATGAGAAGATAACTGAGATAAAATGGTTAGGGAAAGAGCTATGGGAGGTAGAAACACATTTCAGGGAAGAAGTAACTGAGTTGCAAGCTCAAATTCTGCCAAATCTTACACTACTCCAACAACATATCAGTTCTACAAGGCAACTAATTGTAACTCCCAAGATGTCTACAGAAGAAAACATCTATGACATGCATTCAAAGATCACACTCGAGCACATGGCTCTGGAGAACCTCAAAGAACAATGGGAGAAAATGATAGAAGACATGAAGTCTTCACATTCCCATATTTTTTATAAGATCTAAGGTAAAAAGACCTTTTCCCTTAATATCAAAAAAGGGAAAAAATGAAGAGTATAAAATACAAATAGGAATTGAAGAGTACAAAATACAAATAGGAAAATGATGATATGTACATTCATTCATTCAGATGAGAAAATGGTAAATATAGTATGTATATGGTATGTTATATGGGAAAATAATTATATGAGTACAAATGAGAAAATGATATGTATACGAAAAGACATCATATGTACAGATATATTGACATATACATAGGGGGGTCATTAAATGACTAAGGATTATATATGTTGTATATAATTAACATTTTGTTAGTATTTTGCACATATCAGTTTTTGATACTAATGTCAAAGGGGGAGATTGATGACATTAATTTTCCATTAGTATACAAATAATACTTTTGGTAAGCCTACACTAAGAGATAATACAAGAGGAAACTGAAGATCAGATACTAAGAGATCACTGAAGATGACAAATGCAAAGAGAACTGATGACACAAGTTGATGTGTAAACCGAAATTGAAAAGTAGAAAGATAAAGTGGAACTCGATAGAGGAACCCGATATGCAAGTTACAGTGCAGACCAGCAAGATAGATATAGTGCAATCGACATAACAAAACCAAAGGACAGTCAAGCATGACCGACAAAAAAACCCAAAGTCAGTTGCAGCCCACAAAAAGTGGATCTGACTTCCACGTCAGATAAAGAAAGTGTATTCTATTTATAGGATATTTATTTGTTTTAAATCCATTTCTTTAGTGACAAGATATTTGAATGTAACTTCTTTAAATTATTCTAACATATTTAAAACACATAGACTAGGAGATCTAGGTATAAGTTGTAAACCTGATCTTAGAGTTAACATTGTTTTTATCAAAACTCGATGAAGTCAATCCATCTATAAATAGATGATGCACTCATTCATTATAATGGATGAATAGATGATGTGAAGAGAGAGGAGAACATTATTGAATCAGATGAGCACATCAATGGATCAGATTGAGAGTTTCAAGAACAAGAACAATAAAAGGTGAATTTGGTTAGCAAGAACCAAGAACACAACATACTGAGAATCAGAGGTATTATTCAATCACAGTTAAGGTGATAATCTTTTTATGTGAACTAAAGAGGATTTATATCAGCAATAGGATATTGCATTTACCAAGTCAATTTGTAATTTTCTATCATTCAAACAAGTGGAGAAAAGTGTAAAAATCCTTTCAAGGAAGGTGAATTTAACCATCCAACAACAAATCTCTTAATTGAGTGCACACTCAATAGTGTTGCTAAAGCTCCTAACATAGCACACTTTAATAGGTCTCAACTGATACTCCTAACTGGGTATATCATCAGAAGTGATCAAATTGTAAGACTTAACCAACCCCTTCCAATATGTAGATAGTGAAGATTTTGTGGGTGCCATCCCCACCGCAATTTTTACTTCCTCAGAAGTTTTCTGTGATATAATATCTTGTGTTATGTGTCAATTTAATTTCATGAATGTTTCTATGAATGTTCACATGCATGTTAATATTATGATTTTATATAACTCACATAAAGACAGTTTAAATTAGATTGAATGGATATAAAATTGATTACAAAGGTTAATTGATAAAAGGGATATAAAAATTTTTGAGGTACTAATTCACCCCTCCCCTCTCAATACATACTTCCCATTAATCCCAACAATTTCACCTCAATGTGAATGATAATACCTTCTGCTCTATTTTTCTCGGTAGCCTTACCTTAGTTCTGTAAACTAATTTCTGCAATATAGTCTTTGTCGTTGAATCTCTTGTCTGATCTCTGATGTCTATAGTATGGCATTTACTTGATCATTTCTTGATTAATATACATAAAAAAATTTGACATCTATACATTTATATATCAAATGATATGACCTAATTAGGGCTCAACATTTACATCCTTACCCTAAGATCAATAATGTACATAATTTACCTTGATCATCTACACATAGGAGACATAAAAAATTAATGTTGTATATCCATAATTAATGTCCTCCTCAATCATGTAAACCGTTATCTAGGTCAGCTCAAAATTTGTTACTTAGAATAATGTGTCATAACAAACTTTTATGTGGACTCTGTTCCACTTGGTTAAATTTATTCCTTGGTGCTTGGTGTATACTGTATATCTCTTCTATACTGGTACTTAGTTAGGCTTGTGTAGCTTGATGTTGTCTATGATCGGTATATTCTGTTTACTCGAGTATCACTATACTCAGTTAACTCTGAACATGATCAGTGCTCTCGATTAACTCTACACTTTGGTGATATATACCAACTGTCTTGTGTTAACTCTATCACTGACTGTCCATTATGTTATCTTGATAACTAATGACAAATTCAATGTGCAATTAAAGTAATATTCTCCCCCTTTGGCATTAGTATCAAAAACTTAGTACTGTACATAATATACTATACATGATGACTCCCCCTTTGTACATGCTTCCCCTATGTATATGCTCGGTATATGTATATGAACATCCTGATTGTAGTATCCCCCTTTACTATACATATATACATATATTTCCCCCTTTTTTGAAAGTTATGGAAAAAGGCGTAGAACTTACTATTTGTCAAAAATATTGGGATGGGCATTCTTTAGAGTTTCCAATAATTTCTCCCATTCCTCCTTTAAGTTTTTGAGGGTGAGTAGCTCTAATTGTAGCTAGTCATGCATATCATATATGTTTCCTGTTACTGATAAACCTGGGGTGGTAATGAGATTCTTTTCCATAGTCACATGTTTTTGCATCATTTCTAAATGCGGTAGTAACGTTGTCTGGAGCTCGATTACTTGCTCTCTAATTTATTCCTCTTCTTTCTTTACTTCCTATCTTAACCATTGTTTCTGAAGTATCTTCTTATAATGCATCTGTAATGCATTTGGCTCGATTGAGAGACTTTGTGCACTAGCCTATAGATCTTGATCTATTTGCTTGAGTTTTTCACTAATCTCGGTAGTGAAATGGTCTAGTGTGCATAACTTTTGTAGAATAGTAATGGCTTGGGATATGATAGTTTCTATACCATTTACTAATTTTGACAAATTTACCTTATGTACTACCACTGCCTGGCTAATCTTCTCTGTAATCTTGTAATGAATCTTCTTCTCTCCTCTTTCTTCTAGTTTCTACTCGACATCAATATCAGGATTATCAATGGCCTCGGTGAGCAGCTCAATTTGTTCCAGTATGGGGGCTTGTTCATCAATGTTAATATCTAGTACAACTTGCATTAAGATCTCCTTTTCCTTTTCTAGTATTTGTGCATGCTTTGCTTCTAGTCTAAGTTTGTCTTGTGCAGTTTTTTTGGTGCAAAGCTCACCATATTTTTTCACTGTTTCTAGATCAAGTGTCTTAGGATCCCATTCAGGAATCTCTATGATTTCATCTAAGGTAACTAGATCCTTGTTTCCTCTCTTCTTCTTCTTCTTCTTCTTCTTCTTCTTACCTTGACTACTTGATGACGGTGATAGTGCTAGAGTAACTTGAGCCTTTTGCTCGATTTTTTACTTTGATTGCTTGGTACTCGGTGTGACAGCTTGTTTAGGTGCCTTGGTAATTGACCTTGTGTGGGTAGTAGATGTATCTACTATTTTTTTAGGAGTCTTAGTCTCTTATGTAACATCAATGGTATATTTCTATGTATCACCTTGTGTCATCCCACCACTATGCTCAGTGTCCTTACAATGATCTGCTCCCTTATCTTCAGTTATGTTTTTTGCCTACTCGGGTGGTTTTTGCTTCATTTTTTTATCCATCTTGATTGCTTGGACCAAAATAGGTAACTGGCCTGGCATAGTATCTCGGGTGACATGTGATGTATCTTGTTCATTAAGAGTATCGGTTTCTCTGATAGATTCATCTTCCCTGGCCTTGTCATCCGGATCTCCCTGGTTACATAAGTGATTGTTATATCATGGTGACCTAAGTTAGTCAGGAGTTTAGGAATACCTTCTAGCACATTATCAACCATTTCATCATCAAATATCATGGGTTCTATACTTGGTCCAGTAGATGCAACAACAATTATTTCCTCAGTGTCTTGGATAATCTTGGATGGATTCAACAATTCATTCTATATCTTGGTGCTCTCAATATCCACTTCCTTCATATTACCTTGTAGGATATTTAGTGTCCTTTGTTTCTTAGGAAATTTCTTAGCATATTTCCTCATTATATCCTAAATTTACTCAACTGTGCACTTGGATTTTATAAGTGTGAGAGTTGCTTCTCTCATATGTTTCTTAGTTTGGAGTGCATAAGACCATCTCAATGATATTCTATCATATATTTTTGATGGTATAGAAGTACCAAATTCAACTCAAACTTGTTTAAGGTTAATCATCATACCTATAATTTATTCTTTGATTTTATCCTTGTTCTCAGTAGACAAATCAGAGTATACTTATATCTTCAGATGTGTCAACTATCTAATTTTCTTGATTGCCTCTACACTCTCATCAATGCTCTATGATGGTGTGTTGTGAAAAACCTTGAATTGTTCTAGATTCTCATCAGATTCATCCTTGTCATCTTTGTTTCTCACATATCTCTTATGTTGTCTTGGTGCAGTAGTAGTGCCCTTCTACTTCCTTGTTTGGTGTGTAAATTTCAGTGAGGGCCTTGCAATTTTTTCTACACCTTTCTTCAAATGTGGTGTGTCACTAGTCACCAATTGAGATCTTCTTTGTGGTGGAGATAGATTCTTTGTTCTTTAGCACTTTTTGGCCTTGGATGTCTCTACTGGTATGTCATCAGACTTAGTGGCATCAGTGTCATGATCTCATTTAGCTTCTTGACCGGCTGAGGTCTTCTGCTTAATTTCTTCTTCAAACTTATGCAATTCCTCATCTGTGATAGAAAGTTTCCTCTTCAATGTTTTCACAATCTTAGTCTTTTTTTGACCCAACTATTGTACTTGTAATTGAATTTGTATACAGGTCTTTGCCTCATTGTGGGTGCCAAATCTCATGGCAGATTTGTCAACAGGCCCATTTAACAATTTTTCAATAGCCTCTATAGCAACATATATATTCAACTCATACTGCATTGGAGGTAGCCAAGCAGTCCTCAGATCTCCTGCTTTGATTAATGTTGTGTTGGTATCTACTACAAAACATAAATTGTCTTGGTATTTATCAACTAGTTGTAGTGGAATCAGGGATCTCTTTTCCATTCTAGCCTTAAATTTTGCAAAATATTCATTCATTACAGGCTCAAAGTTCTTTCCTAGAATGGTGATCATTTCATCTATTTGTATTGTAACCAGTCTATCTATCTTCCATTTAACTTTATTGATTAATGGGAATAAATTTGGCATGTAGAAGAATATGCATAGCAGTAAGGAACCAAACTTACATGTATTTGTCTTTGTTGACCTAATGGTTCTCATATTCTCCTCTAATTGCTTCTGGAATAACTCAAAAATATCAATTTGTAGACCTTTCTTGACTATCTTGTAAGCTATATCAACAACTCCACATGGTATGTTGTTTGGCCTGCTAGGCTGAAATATTTATATCCAATGGCATAAGCACCGAATCTTAGTTTAGAATCCTTGATGAAGTTGACCTTTAAGCCTCTACCATCCCACTCGGTTAATGGAAGCTTTTCCAACTTGGTTCTCGGTAGGTGTCTTAGGGATTTGACTTTGTCACATATGGTATACCATGTTACTGCATGAATGACATCCCTGGTTATCTGTTTAAGTTCATCCAGCCATATCTTTTCATTATGTACCCTGCTAAGTACAATGTAGATCCATTCATTCTGAAAGACCTCTAAGTGTTTATGGGGCATGAGTTATGAGTTAACCCTTTAACCTCTAAGTGTTTATGGTCTTATTTTATCTTTCCTTTTGTGCATAATGATTGATAAGTAGACATGAGTTCAAAGTCTTTGATTTCTCCAATCTTGTAATGTATGTATACATGTAAATCTTGCACAAGCAAAACCATAGGTGGGATATATGAGAATGTGCCTTGATTGTCTGGTTGTGCTATGACTTGTGGATAAATCTTGTAGTTATGTTCCATTCAGGTGGAGCTCTTCACCAAAATGACCTTCTTTTCCTTATCCATTTTAGCTTTCATTATTCATGATGAAGATGCCATGATTCTGTGTTTTTAGGGCTTACGTAAAATATGCTTGAATAACTTGGTGAGGGAAAAATGCTCAATAACTAACCTCTGTATGCTCAAAATGTGCTTAAATCTATGTAGAATGTTCAAAAAAGTTCTTCTGCAACTTAGCTCTTTGTTCTCTATTTTTCTCTATGATCGCATTGTGACCAAATGAGCTCACATCAACTAAATTTATAGTAAATAAGTTAGGGTGGTGCAATAAATGTGCTTCACCAACCACTTGGTGAAAAAACATCATGCTTAGTTAACACTATCAATGCTTCAGCTCAATGAGTATACCATATACTCGGTTACCATAGAAACTCGGTAAAGTCTTCACATTTTCACTGACTGACAATTTCAACTTGGTACATATTAACCGAATAGAATAGATCATAGTAATCAAATATGTAATGCCATAGTGCATCTTTATTCATCTTGATTTGGCATATGTGCAATAAATATAGGAACTGATGTAAAATATAGCATTGCAAAACATAGTTCCATACTTTCTTGTATTCCTTAGTTGGAGATGATGGAGCCACCTAACCCATTGGATGAGGTGTCATCAACTGTTGTGCTTCATCCTACATTATCATTTGATGCTCTTCTCCACATTTGATTTTTGATTCTCACAATTTCATAAATTATATTGCCATCCCTATAAGTGTTTATTCAAATTGCACAATCTCTGCTTAAGTGACCGACTTTTTGATAGTGAGAACATTCCATTCTTGAGTTTAACCAATTCCTAGATTTGATTCGCCATAGTCTCATACAATTTTCTGCTATATGTCCATATTTTTCACATGATTCACAACTAATCCAAGTGTTATAATCCCATGCATAATCATTTCCTTGTCTTCTAGGTTGTTTTACTGTTTCTTGTCCTTTAGGCTTCCAGATCTGCTTTGTGTTCTTTCTCCATGCTTGAGTTGTATGACCATTCATGTTGCAATTTTGATAGTATTTATCCATGTATGGTTTCTTATGTGGTTTGTTTAACTTGGATCTACACTCATGTGTTTGATGTCCATGTGTATTATAATTATATAAAATACTATTAAATTTAGGAGGGTTTTTAGGAATTGTAACCACCCTAATTTGGTCTGCTCTGACCATATACCCTATTTTCCCTAAGTGTGATCATACCCTAAATTATGTCAAGACAACTCTTCAATCAGTTGGCATATTTCATTCAAATCAGTTTTAATTTCCTAAATGATTTAATCACTAAATTTTATTAATCACCTTAGCCAATCAATTCAATTCAAATCAATTCAAAACAAAACATTGCTAAGTTAATTAATTTAAAAGGAGTTAAATGAAATCCCTATTAGACCTCATCACTTGCAAAAGCCTATCCCCTAGCCTAAATTAATCTAATTAATTGGCTATAGTTCTAATTAATTATCAAAAACAATCAAAAGATTAAATAATTAATTTACCTATTTTTGAGTGAATATATTAATATAATTCATTTCATTAATATTCCATCTAACCTAACCTACCTCAACCACCTTAACCTTAGGTTCAAACCCATCCCAAACTATTCCCCCCATGCTAAGCCTAATCCTAATCTTAAATCCCATCTTAACCACTTCCTAATGATGTCACATTCCTAATTTTATGATTAGGAATTCAACCCACTCCCAAAAGTCAAAGTTCTCAAGCTTGACCTTAAACCCTCACCCATGCTTCTTAAACCCTCACCATGCCTCTTA
>MU223590.1:2019314-2036825 GCA_018584345.1 Thuja plicata
AAAAGTCAAAGTTCTCAAGCTTGACCTTAAACCCTCACCCATGCTTCTTAAACCCTCACCATGCCTCTTAAATGCTCTCATAAATGCATCATTTAATGCATATTCCCCTCACCCATACCTCATTAATTCTCCCCTCATTAATGCCTCTTACATCTACCATTAATGTTCTTACACCTCCATTAATGACTTCCTCTCTCCTCTCACTCTCAATTTCCTCTATAAATAGGATGAATTTTGAGCATAATTGGCCCTTAATTTTGAAGTGTTGAAAGCATTGTTATGTTGTTGAGATTATTATGATTCTATGTTGCATCTTAGCTTTGTTATTATGCATTGTCATAAATCTTCATTTTTAGAGCTAGAATGCATGTTTCTTGAATATCTAGATTAGTTTTTATTCAAATCTTTAATTCTAGGTTGTATATGTCACTGATTTGTGCATAATCTGAGGGCATGATTATTGCATTCTTCAAACTCCTCCTAGATAGGAAGCAATAGATTGGTTTTAGTGATTTATGTGAAACCCTTGCTTTTTATGATTTTTCACTAATACAATGATCTATTGAAGTGTTGTGTCCTTCTTAGCAGGTGCATAAAATCACACACATTTATGGCACCCACCATGGGGATCGATCTAACATTTTACCTCATTTTCCATTCATTTTCAACTAATTTTCTCCTCTTTGAAGTGACATCATTAGGAAGTGGTTAAGATGGGATTTAATATTAGGATTAGGCTTAGCATGGGAGGAATAGGTTGGGATGGGTTTCAACCCAAGGTTAAGGTGGTTGAGGTAGGTTAGGTTTGTTGGAAGTACAATAATAGGGAAAGAAAGATGCTGAGAGGGGGGGTGAATTAGATCTTAAAACTTAACCACTTAGAACAAATTAATCCACATTCATACATATATGAATTTAACCTAACATTGGATAGCATCAACAACATGAAATGTATAGCTCATAACATAGAATTTTGGTAACCTAGAAACCCAAATAGGTAAAACTAGGGTGGGGATGACACCCCCAAATTCTTCACTACTGCAGCAATAAAGTGTGCCTGTTAGGGGTACAAGAGTTTGATTTTAACATGCAATCTACCTAGTTAAAGGTCTATTCAGTTAAGAACTAGAGATCATTACAATCTACCTTGTTAAAGGATTTCAAATTACAGTAAAGTAAGCACTCGGCTAAGAGATTTAAAATGGTCTACTAGAACCACTCTGTTAAGAGATTTCACCTGATACACCTGTTAGAATGTTTCAAGTAGTGATCCTTTGTTATGCTCTCAGATGCTGATGATGCATCTACTCTTTCCAATACCTTCTGTGATCTCTCAATCTGATATGTCTTTTACTTTGCTTTTCACTGCTCTGTCATTCTTCTTGATCTAGGCTTCTTCTCAAAATGACTTATTGTTCATCTCTCAAGAACAAAAACCCTTCTCTTCCAAACTGTATATCTCTCACACACTTATTTTCTAGGGTTAGAAGCAATCTTATATGTCTTTACAGATCTGGCATCGAGATCTAGATCAATGATCAAGATCTATAATTTATGCTTCCAATGCATTCTAATTTCCTGATTGGCTCCATGCCATGCATGGTATAAAACAATTAAATGCGTAATTAACTCAATAGAAAAATATTAAATGTGTAATTAACTAAGTAGACAAATATTAAATGTGTATAAATATCATCCCAAATCTCATACAAGTCAGCCTAAACATTTTACATCAAAGTTTGAATCAATCCTGACATGTATGCAAAAACTATTCTTCTCAGCACTTAACATATTTGTCACTCAACACTTAATATTCTACTTGGCTCAGCATCATGTAACTCGGCAACCTAAAACTTGCTCGACAATGTTTCTCGGCCTTTAATGTTTAGCTCGGCCATAGTGATAACCAACTAAAACTGCCTAAGTAAATGACTAAGTGTTGGTCACTAATCATCAAAAAAACTTAGAGATTAACAATCTCCCCCTTTGATATTGGTGGCAAAAACACACTTATCATTTTGATTCATTCCATCCAAAATGTTGCCTAAGTACACAATGTACTCCCCCTAGGAATGTACATCATACTATATACAAAACTTTACATAGTATACATGCCTTCAAAAAAAATATTTACACTGATACCTATACTGATCTCCTTATGCTATATCCTTGTCAGTCCTATCAGATTCCACCCTATTTTTGTCACTAATTATTGGTGGGGTCAAGTTATACTTGTCCAAAAACTATTTATGAAGTTGTAAGGTGGACGGAAATGCAGTGTCCCAACTGTCCTTAACAAACTTCATAACCTCTATTTTGACTTCTAGCTCAGTAGCTAGACTTACTAAACTTTCTATAGTCGAGAGATGAGAATCTCTCTTAACCAATTCATTTGCAGATGAAAGTTATTTCTGAATGACCTCTAGATGAGGTATCAGGCTTGTCTAGATAGTAATCAATTTGGTCCTAATCCATTAACCATCTTCAGCCATGAGCTCGGCTATCCTCCTTTGTGCATAAGTCAATCTGTTAAAATGTAAGGAGCTAGTGCTAGCATCCATACTCAGTGAACTTCCAGTTGACTTTAAGTCTTATTGCAATTTCTCTAAGGCCTGTAGATTAGCCTTTGTAAAGAATTCAAGATCACATAACTTCTTATACAAATAATAAACATTAGTTGCAACTTCCTCCAAAATTTCTACAAGAGAAGAAAGTTCAACCTGCTTTACCGCAATCTCTCCTGAGATTTTTGCTAGTACTTTATTCTCAAATTACCTCTCAGACCATTGCAATAGCTTTTCATTGGCTTCAATGTTGTCATCATTTACCTTTTGCACAATATGAACTAACTATTCAAGAATAGGAGCTTGAGGATTTTCATCTTCCATGTCAAAATCTTTTACAACTATGTCCTTGATGTCATGTAACACTTGCTTTTTCTTCTACTCTCTTTTCATTTCCTCCTTTCTTTTCTTCCTCTTGAGTAGTTCTTGAAGAATCTCAATCTGTTCATAAGACAAAACATTGGGATCCCATGGTGGAATCACAATAACTTCATCTCATGTGACATCAAGAATCGAAGACTTCTTCCTCATAACTTTCCTCCTTTTAAATTTAGGTGAGCTACTGCTCGGTTTCATTTCTACAATACCTTTTCCATTTTTAGTAGTAGTCACCATTGCATTTTTCAATTTAGTCAAAATTGCATGTTGATCAGGCATGCCTCCTTCTTTAAGTCCAGTGGGAGTTTATGATGCAGAGTGTGGTAGATCAACCAACACTTGCACTGCCTCTTGTTCTTTAAGATCATTGTTAGTATTCCTTATCTCCTCACTACTATCTAGAACTGATTTCACAACCTCTAAAATAGGTGAATACTATGTAATTACCTCTTGTTCATTTGTTTTCTTATTTTATGCTTCTTTTTGAGCATCTTTATCCTTAGGTTCCTTATGAGTTCTCTCTTCATCTTCCTCTGTACTCTTTTCTCCTTCGGCCTCAGTTTCCTTAATAGGTGATTCCATAGTTGAATCTCTCGGCTCATCCTAACCCTCGGCATCCAGATTGCTAGAGTCATCAATTGTCACATCAATTGGACTATCAATTGTCAAATCAACAGTGTTTACTATCTTTGTTTGTTCTTTTGGTTCTACTTCAGGCTTGTCAAGCTCAGATGTTCCTTCATCAGTCTTCTTCTCTTTTGGAGCAATCAATCCAAATATTTCCTTCCAAATCCTAGTACTCTATTGTACTATACCTTCAATATTATTTTTCAAAATAGCATAACCTCTCTGTTTAGGTATGAATTTATGCTTATACTCTTCAAAACAATTTGCTCTCTATTTCTTAGTCAGCTCAGGAATGACTTGAGCTAATGCACCTTCTCTTATCTATCTCTCAGTTGTGAGTTCAAATTCCCATTTGCCAAATAGAAACTCATATAACTCACTCAGCACATTATTTCCTATATGTACAGGAGTTAACTTGAAATTTCTCATCATATCTAGTAGAGCTTCCTAAACTTTATGCTTATCTTCTACCTTCAATTTTTCATACTTGATAAACTTAAAACCATATAACCCTACAGAATTTCTCAATTTCTCACATACCTCATTAATATCAGTGGGTCTCTTGAATGGTGTTGATGGTATGTTTCTGGGCTCATCAGTTTTAGTCGTGTCTTCATCACTTTCTGGATCCAAATGCATTTTCCTTCTTGGTCTCTTTACTTGTAGGCTCGACACAGCCTTTGTTGCAAATTTTGTCTTTGATCCAGAACTAGTCTCTCCAACCTTCTTTACACAGAATTTTTTTTCTCTACTAGTGATGTGGCAAGAGATGCCCTTGCCCTTGGATGATTTACAATGGGAGGGGTAACTTTAGGTTTTTCTTTACTCAACTTGGTTACCTTGGTTACTGCTGGTTCTTTCCTTTTGCCTTAACAGTAATCTCTTCTTTAGATTCACTAACTTCTAATTCTTGTTCTTTAGATACATCTTCTCCTTGTCTAGTAGATATGTCTAGAGGTGCATCCTCTAGCTCCTCATCACTCGAAAATCCAACCATCTTTTTCAGGTTTTTCACAATCATTTTCCTCTTTCTCTCCATGGTTCCTGCCTTAAGATTCATGGATATATTTTCCTTAGCTTCATCATAATTTCCAAATCTCTTTGCTTTTGTATCAATCTCCTCTGCTAGGAGTGTTGTGATAGCTGTTGATGTTTCATCAATGTTAACTTCATAGGGAAATGACTCCAGCCATGATACCCTAGGTGTCATAGCCTGAATGTAAGTGTAATCTATATCTACTAGGAAACATATCTCTTCTTAGTGATTTTCCACAAGTGAGTTAGGAATTCTAGTCCTCAACCTCATTCTCTTTTTGAATTCCACAAAGTAGTTTCCCATAATACTATTGAAATTATTGCCCAATTGCTGAATACATTCCCTAATCTGTATAGTAATAGGTCTATCCTTCTTCCAAACAATATTTCCCAGTGTAGGAAATGACTTATGTACATAGAATAATATGCAAACTAGTAAAGAGCCAAACTTACATGATGAGCTTTTAGCTTTTTTGATCGACAGTAAGTTCTTGGCTAGTTGTGTCAATTGCAGCTCGGCAAAGTCATAGGTGTGATTCTTCTTGACTATCTTCCATGCTTGGTCCACGGCTGTACAGGAAACACTATCCAAGTGGCTCGACTGATAGAACTTGTTTACAATCACTCTCACTCCAAAATAAAGTTCTAAATTGTCAATTGTAGAGATAGTCATACCTCTGTTATTCCAGACATCTCCAGTGTTAGCTTCTATCTCTTCTTTACTTTCATCTCTCATTATTCGTTTACCACTGATAACAGGATATCCAACTACTTGATGAATAATATCTTTTGTGATCCTAACTGGTCCATTGTCCAGCTACATATGCATATTATGAACTCGGCTTAGAACAACCTTGATCCATTCATCCTTGAAGTTTGGTGGAAAATCTAGGGCACGAGTTAGCCCTTTGTCGGCTAAATGCTTGAATTCATCTTTCAGAACTCCATTTTTGCATAACTTGTTGTAGGATTTCCTCAATTCTCTGTCACCAACTTCACCAATCTTAACCATGTAATAGGATCTAACATCGTGGATCATAAGTACCTTTGGTGGGATTGATGAGAGGGCTCCATTCAGATCACCTAAAATTGCACTTTTGGGAATGGATCAAAAGTTAGGTGGTGCACATGCATCACTTCTTAAAAGCTTAATTTGTTTCAGCTCCTCCTCCATTCCTTTTACTGGTACGAAATAACGTGTAGCCATAATCTCTAAAATTAGGGTTTGAGAATGAAGAAAAGGGTACCTTGGCAAGTAACACTTCACACTGTTCAACTTATGGTTGCCGATGACATGCTAACAAAATTTTTGAAACAAACTTTACTAAGATAAATTCTGCAACTTCTTCGATCGCTCTGTGAATATTGAAAATCACAAGGTAAAATGAGGAATAGATTGTTTGTCCTTATATAGACTCGAAAGGTCAAGATAGGTAAGAAATACATATTCTTCCCATTAGGTTAGTGCAAGCCAACTATCATTGGCCGACTAACACAACTTGGATACCACTCGACTTACCATACTCGGCCATCACACAACTTACTCGACCAACCAACTCAACACCTATAGTGCAGTTAACTCTTCTCAGCACTTGTCACAAACATGTCCAGGTGCATCTTAACATATGCAGATATGGACTTTGGCACATTTACATATTAGGAACTAATGTAAGTTTTTAATTTTAAATATAGTTCCTTACATAACACTATTGCTCATTTAGAGATGGTGTGATCACCTAATCCATTGGATTGGGTGACCTCGGCTTCAGTGGATTCACTGCTGCTCGGCTCTATTTTCCTTACCCATGTCTAGTTCATCTCTGCTCTTATTTCTTCAATAGTAGGAGTAGTAACTCTTATCCTACACTCTCTCTTAGTGTGACCTATCTTCAAACAACTAAAATAGACTAGGCTTCCATTCAGCCAACTCTTAGATTTCCCTCTGAAATGTGTCTTTAAGCAATCTTTAGGTGCATGTCCATATTCTTCACAGTAATGACAACTCTACCTTGTATTATAATCCTAGTTGTAAGTGTTGTCTTTCCTAGATGCTTTTGTTTTTGTCTTTGATGTCCATTACTGTTTAGCATTGGATCTACAATCTTGTGCTTTATGACCATGTTTCTGACACTTGTAACAATAACCATTAAATCTTGGTTTGGGAGGTGCATCACTTGCTTTAGCCCACCATTCATGTGCTTTATGTCCAAATTTATTACAATTAAAATAGTAACCATTGAACTTAGGTTTAGGATTGGACTTACCTTTCTTGCTTCCACAAATGTTTTATGTATGACCCGGTTTTCCACAATGGTGGAAAATAGGCTTGTTGTGCTTTGTCTTTACATTCCTCCTTTCACCATTCTTAGATGATTATCCTTTCTCAGTAGATATATTTGGTTCAATGTGACCTAATCCAGAAGAATCCTTTGGCATCCTTGATGCTTCCATTAGATTCTCAAAATGAGTCAAAGATTCATTAGATTTATTCAACCTTTCATTCAGTTCCTTCTCAGATCTCAAGTCATCTTTCAATTGACTATTCTCAGATCTCAGATTCATCATTTCCATATCTTTCCTACTAATCTCCTGATTTGCAAGTAGTAGTTGATTTTCCATGTCAACCTGATTGATTTTCATCATTTGCACATCATGTGTCCTTTCATCAAGTATGACAGATATCACTCTTTTATCTTCTTCTGCCATAGCTTTTTCATCTTCAACTTTCTTCTTTTGTTCCACTACTTCACATAGTCTCACTGTCTTCATTTATTTATCTCTTTTCAAGTTTATGACTTCTTCACACAGTGCATTGTTCTCTTCCAATAGATCTGCAATTGTTGCGTCACTCTTAGTAGAATATCCATTCTGAAATAGATTCGCAATGTCATCTTCCTGGTAATGAGTATCATTCATTTGTTTGGCCAAATCTTTCCTAGTTGTCAATGATTTCTTCAATTCTTGTCTTTCTATCTCAAGCTGATGTAATGCTAGCTGAATCTCAATCTTCTGATTCTCAATGACTTTACCCAACTTGTAAACCTCCATCTCAAGATCTGTAGTCACAAGTTGATTAAAGGATTTTGTAGGTGAACTGTGCTCTGATACCAATTGTTGGAAGTACAATAATGGGGAAAGTAAGATGCTGAGAGGGGGGGGTGAATCAGATCTTAAAACTCAACCACTTAGAAAAAATTGATCCACATTCATACATATATGAATTTAACCTAACATCAGATATCATATACAACATGAAATTTATAGCTCATAACATAGAATTTTGGTAACCTAGAAACCCAAATAGGTAAAATTGGGGTGGGGATGACACCCACAAAATCTTCACTACTACAGAAATAAAGTGTGCCTATTAGGGATACAAGAGTTTGATTGCAACATGCCATCTACCTAGTTAAAGGTCTGTTTATTTAAGAACTAAAGATCATTAAAATCTACCTTGTTAAAGGATTTTAGCTTATAGTAAAGTAAGCACTCGGCTAAGAGATTTAAAACGGTCTTCTAGAACAACTTTGTTCAGAGATTTCACCTAATACACATGTTAGAATGTTTCAAGTGGTGATCCTTTTTTATGCTCTTATATGTTGATGATGGATTTGCTCTTTCCAATACCTTCTGTGATCTCTCAATCTGATATGTCTTTTATTCTGCTTTTTACTGCTCTGTCATTTTTCTTGATCTAGGCTTCTTCTCAAAATGACTTACTATTCATCTCTCAAGAACAACAACCCTTCTCTTCCAAACTTGATATCTCTCACACACCTATTTTCTAGGGTTAGAAGCAATCTTATATGTCTTTATGGATCTGGCAGCGAGATCTAGATCAAGGATCAAGATCTATTATTTATGCTTCCAATGCATTATGATTTCTCGATTGGCTCCATGCCATGCATAGTATAAAAAAAATCAAATTCATAATTAACTTAGTAGACAAATATTAAATGTGTACAAATGTCGGCCCAAATCTCATACAAGTCGGCCTAAACATTTTACATCAAAGTTTGAATCAATCCTGACATGTATGCAAAAATTATTCTGCTCAGCACTTAACATCTCTGTCGCTTAGCATTTAATATTCTGCTCGAGTCGGCATGATGTAACTCAGAAACCTAAAAATTGCTCGGTAATGTTGCTAGGCCTTTAATGTTTAGCTCAGCCATAGTGATAACCAACTAAAACTGCCTAAGTCAATGACTAAGTGTTGGTCACTAATCATCAACAAAACTTAGAGATTAACAAGGTTAGAGGGAATATTAATGAAATGAGTTATATTTAATATATTCACTCAAAAATAGGGAAATTAGTTATTTAATCTTTTGATTGCTTTTGATAATTAATTAGAAATATAGCCAATTAATTAGATTAATTTAGGCTAGCGGATAGGCTTTTGCAAGTGATGAGGTATAATAGGGATTTCATTTAATTCCTTTTAAATTAATTACCTTAGTGCATAATAGTATGTCACTCTCTGCCCCTGGTGTACTGTCGTATGGGCCTGTGTATCCCTCTCTACCCCGAGCTACTCAAGTTGTGCATCTCTATCTATAAGAAAAGCATCTGATGTAGTGAGCCTAGCCTCTAAAGTACTGATACTGGCTATGAGCTGCTCTTGCTCCTGCTCACACTGTGATAACATATCTCCATCCCTGCCAGAACCTCTACCTGTATCATGTCTGGTAGTTCTGTCCTGTGGCCTATCTAGTGGATCTAATGTTGTTGCCTCTATCTTTGCTACTCTCCTATAAGTAATGGCCCTGGATCCATCCAAGGAGAAACAAATTTGAATTAGGTATGCTGACCCTCTTCACTACCACTAACACCACCACTACCACCCACTGTGCCTCCAACCCTATCCTCTCTGCCATCATCACCATCATTTAAAGGAGGGCATTTCCCATCTCATCCGCCATCTCTGCCTCCATCCCTACCTCTAGATCCCCTCTCTCTCTAAGCTCCTCCTCTACCTCTGGTAGGATGATCATTGGCAGGATCATAATATAGAGGGTCCTCGATATGAGGAATGGCCTCATCTGGTACTATGAACTGTGGAAAAGGATGTTGGAGCATCTGTGCTAAATACCCATCAGAACAACCTATATCTGCCACATCTAATCGGAGGTCCCAGGAAACTCCAACCATATCCATGATCTCCTGGTGTGCAGTCTCATACCTTAATTGAGGACCCCAATATGGTGTCTCATCTTTGACCCTGGCATATACAGTCATGTCCTGACTCCTGCCCTGTACTCGGCCAAACTGTCTCAAAACATGGGTATGTAAGAAACACTCTATAATGTATCGGGTCCAGTCGATCAAGTATCTATTTTGAAATAAGAATGACATTTGTTGTCTGTCAGATCCCCACTCCTCGCAATCCAACTATGACCTCCATACTACTATTATCATATCATCAAATAGGCAATGCCAATACTCTACCTTGTCCAGATGGGGCTACTGTATAAGACCTGCATACATATACACATAAGGCTACTTTGGTGCACACTGCTTGTCTACTACCGGCTATGTGACTGGGATATGCTCCCAGACCTTGATCTATAGAATCAGTATCCCTACAATCATACTCTAGGAATAATGATACACAATCTCATGAAGCTCCCTATAAATATGGGTCAAAATGTAGCTACCCCACGCAAATCTGCATCCCAAAACAACCATTTTCTCTAACATATATACCCATCCTGCTAGAAAACCATGTTGTCCTCTATCTGGCATCAAAATTCCACCAATCAATCCACCTAAGTATACAGGAAGGTGATCATAGTGATCACACATGTAATCCCAGGTGATGTATCTCCGAGCAAGGGTATCATCTCCAAAGAAATGATGAGTTGTACCAATGGCAATGACAGATGTCACCTTAAATCACACCTCGTGACCTATCACTAGAACTCGTAGTATCTACCAAATATCCTCTAGTGTTATAGTCATCTCCCAGGTCAGGAGATGGAAGGTGTTGTGCTCTGAGTGCCATCTCTTGGTAAGAGCAGTCAACAACCCTCGGTTTACCCTAATGTTGGGTAAATCTATCAAATACTATAAACCTACTCGAGCTACTATAGCTCGCTCATCATCTGACAACTGTCGCACCAAAGCAAGGAAACTTCCAGGGTATGGTCCACATAATGCTACTACCTAAAAATGGGCATGTTTCACATTGAAATAGAAATTACTAAGGCAAATCAATGCTCTATCTATGATGACTACACAAAAATAAGATCCACTAAGTATTTTGCTAGCCAGCAGATCAAAGATAGTTCACATTTTGTAGAAATCTATGTCCAAAAACCAGAAATGATTCTTTATAAATAGGGTATGAGCCTTTGTATGAGATATGATCCTTGATTTCTAGGATATGTTGGGGTATCCCAGATATGATACAGAACTGACATGGTGCAATGCGGGATGCGGTGTACGACCCTATTTTGCAGGGTACGAGGCAATTCAAAAGCCACCCTAAAATATACTAAAAATGATGCAAATTTGTTCTGCAAGGTAAGATCTAGGAAATCTTGGATACGATGTAGGATTTCTTGTATCCATAGGATACGACATGAGTTGAAGAGTGTGCGATTCAAAATCCTGGATTTGACGCAAAACTCAATTGGCTATAACTTCTACAAAAATACAAAAAATTTAATTTTGCAAAATTCACAAGGTAGATTTATGACTACTTACCAAATGTACGTAGTCAGTTGGGAAATGATGTCAATGGCTGAGCTCAAAATGATGCTTCTTGATTGGGACCACCATCTTCTCTATAGAGATCTGAAAATTACTACGGGTAAAAGTGAAAATGAATAGTTAAAAAGTGATTTTTGAGATATATATTGGACTTTTTGAGTTATTTAGGAGTTTCAAAACTCCTCCCATACAACTAAAATTCCCTTTATGTTCTCTTTTTGATCAATCGGGAACAAGATCAAAGGTGCCTACGCCATTTTACACAGTCCAGTAAAATCTTTACGACAGTTCCTGAAAATGGAAAATTACTCCATCTATTCTAAAACTTAGTTTTTTGGGTTCTATATCATCACATTGCACATTTCATAACAAATATTGGTCAGACATCATTTTATTAGACTCAAAACTCACATTTTTTGCATCATTAACTTGGTACCCATGTGTTTACTCTTAATACACCTTCATTCCTTCACTTCTTCTAATCCATTCTTTCTTGACCTAATCGATCACTGCAAGTGATACATCATTTCAACAACAAGATTTTATTCTTTCCTTTGATTTCATTCTCGAGGGGACATGATCACACTATCATCAATCAAATTCTTTCTCAAAACAACATTAGAAATGACTTCGTTATCAAAAAAAAAACTAAAGGCATGACAGCTCCTTGACTAAGTCAAAACTGTTGGATTGAAGGCTTCGGTTCTCACAAGCTAGATATCCTATGTCTACTTTTTCTTAGATTCTTATTAAGCTCCTAGCAGCTTCATACTGACTTTTGGATGACAATCAAGTTCAGAATTAGTATTATCAATCTTTGGACGACAACCAAGTTCAAAATAAGTATCTTTAATATTTTTTCTTATTGACCTTTGTTCGATCAAGTTCAAAGACAATTCTATCATTTTAGTTCAATCAAGTGCAATAATGATCTCATCAGACATTTCGTTCGATCATGAGTGAAATTCTCAAACTTTTTGAAGTCAATATAAAAAAACTTTCTTTGAATCAATGTACTGCTCGCACATCAATTCAAAGAGGGGCGAATGTAACCACCCTAATTTGGTCTACTCTGACCATATACCCTATTTTCCCTAAGTGTGATCATACCCCCAATTATGTCAAGACAACTCTTCAATCGGTTGGCATAATTCATTCAAATCATACTGAATTTCCTAAATGATTTAATCACTAAATTTTATTAATCACCTTAGCCAATCAATTCAATTCAAATCAATTCAAAACAAAACATGGCTAAGGTAATTAATTTAAAACGAATTAAATTAAATCCCTATTATACCTCATCACTTGCAAAATCCTATCCCCTAGCCTAAATTAATCTAATTAATTGGCTATAGTTCTAATTAATTATCAAAAGCAATCAAAAGCTTAAATAATTAATTTCCCTATTTTTGAGTGAATATATTAAATATAATTCATTTCATTAATATTGCCTCTAACCTAACCTACCTCAACCACCTTAACCATGGGTTCAAACCCATGCCAACCTATTCCCCCCATGCTAAGCCTAATCCTAATCTTAAATCCCATCTTAACCACTTCCTAATGATGTCACATTCCTAATTTATGATTACGAATTCAACCCATTCCCAAAAGTCAAAGTTCTCAAGCTTGACCTTAAACCCTCACCCATGCTTCTTAAACCCTCACCATGCCTCTTAAATGCTCTCATAAATGCATCATTTAATGCATATTCCCCTCACCCATACCTCATTAATGCCTCTTACATCCACCATTAATGTTTTTAGACCTCCATTAATGGCTTCCTCTCTCCTCTCACTCTCAATTTCCTCTATAAATAGGATGAATTTTGAGCACAAATGGCCCTTAATTTTAAAGTGTTGATGTTATGAATAACTGAGAGGGGGGGCTGAATCAATGGCCTCAAAAATTTATCCTTTAATCTTTACCCACCAATCAATACACCTCAGATTATTAAGTCCCTACAAGATGCATGCCATGAAATACTTATAATAATTGATTGTCTATCAGTTTACCTTGTCTGTCCTTATTCTCCTTTATAACCGATAAGTAGTAAGACTATTTATCGATACTCAGTAAATATGCAGATTATACCAATCAATCCAGAAATGCATATGTGAAATGTAAAATAATAAAGTAATAAACCATACACACATAACACATGGATTTTAACGTGGAAACCCTGTTAAGGGAGAAACCACTGGGACTGGTACCCCAAATTTTAACTCTTCTGAAGTAAGCCATGTTAGGAGCCAACCTTGTTAAAGGTTACAAACACACTATTAAGTGTGACCTTGTTGGAGGATTTTATACATAGAGGTTGTCACTTAGTATCTGGCATCTATTTTTCTACCATCCTTGAATTAGCCTCCTTCTTAGACTGTCAATAGGCTTTAGGAAAATCTTGCTACCATCCTTGAATCAACCTCCTTCGTAGGTTGTCAATAGGCTTTATGCAATTTCAATGCTACTTTCATGAATCAACCTTTTTGGAAATCTGTTAGGATATACCTCAATTATAGAAGATGGCTAAGTCTTGCTCTATTAAGAGACTTGATGCTTCAATGGTTAAACTGAAAAACTATGACCTATTTCTAATGCAACTTAATTGCAGATTTTTAGTTCTATTTAAGTACAATACCTCTCTGATCAATGTATCAATTCAACTCTTTGTGCTCCACACTTTCTGCTCTGTGATGTTGTGCTTCACTATTCGTTGGTGTCTACAGAATTCTTTAGCTCTCTTTCAACTTGATTGATCAAGACTGTGTGAAGTTATCCTTCATCAGTTTCTCTTCAGCATCCTCTTTCTATTCACTCCCCTTTCATGTATGTGATTGCTTGTGGAAATGAATTATGCTTGTCTCTTATATAGACATGATATTCCTTAATTCTTGATTCTTGGCGTGAAAAATAATCTAGCCAATCTGATTTACAACTTCAACTCCTAATTTATCTCATAGTTATCTTCTTGCCAACTATATAAATCTTCTTTAAATCAATTACTTAACCATGGTCAAATAAAAAAAATAAAACAAAGTTAATTCTATCCTTAAGCTATGCCAGCTAGATATTTTGTCATTTTCTGAACTCTCTATTCTGTCGGTCAACTCTGCAATTAGTCGTTGGTGACAACTACCAGTTCCATTGGTGTAACTCCAGTAAACTTTGGGATCTCCGTCAATCAGGCATCATTGGATTTTGCTCGTCAGGAAACTCTACTTTCATCTAGTCGGGCATCCTGTGATTTTTCTTCGTTGGGCAACACTGTCTTCTACTCGTTGGGTATCACTGTGACTTTTTCTTTTCCTTTACCGATGGTGTGCTGTCCGTCGATATTGTCTGTCACTTAGTGAATACTTGACTTTTATGCATTGCTGAATCATAATCTTTGTTCCATTGATTCGCTGAAGTCTTTGGCATTATGTACATGATCATACAGATGATATCAAGTTGACATAAATGACAATACAAACCATTGACTGATTTAATGTCTTGCATCATCTTCAACTTAACATTATCAAACATTCAATCAGCTACATGTCATCAATCTCTCCCTTTGGCATTGATGGAAACATACTATATTATCACACTATACTATTTCTAATACAATATGAAATACAATTATTGAGATTCATCAAATTACAAAATGCTCTGTTTTGATAACTGATAAAAATGTCTGACTATCGGTAAGCTCTGTGTTAGCTTAGATTTGATTCTTGCAAATTTCTATGTTTCTTGTACTGATGTGTTGTGTTCTCTTCTTGTGTCAATTTCTCTCTTTTGACTATTCTTCATCTTTGATGTCTCTATTTCTTGTCATCAACTCTCCCTTTGTATATGATCTCTTCATACAAATTCTCTCCTTTTGGATATGATCACTCTCTGTTTGGAGTAATCTGATAATGAATAATTTCTTCTGATAATATGGATTGGATACATTCTCTCCCTTCGACAACAATGCCAAACAAATAGCTTACAAATATTTGACATTCATGTCAAACAATTGTTTTCTTCTATCCATAATATATTCCTTGAATTTCCTTTATCCATCAGCAATACAACAATATGCTCTGGTGCTCGGTTCTGATATATACCTTTCTGTATATAGATGTAGCTTTGAAGTTCATCTATTTGCTTGCATCAACATGAATGATATTCTAATAATATATAGGTCGATGCAGCCTTTAGTCTTTTACTGACTGGTAGACAAGGGTTTGACCCCTAGTCTCTTTCTTAAGTATTCAAATGTATCCTTGGGCAGTGGCTTGGTGAAGATATTGGCCAATTCTTCTTTTGATTGCACATACTCAAGTATCACCTCTTTTTCTTGAAATTGTTCTCTTAAATAATGATAGTTGATTGCAATGTATTTTGTCTTGGAATGCATGACTGGATTCTTGGAAATGTTTATTGCACTGGTGTTATCACAATGGATAATCATTGGTTCTGAGATCTTCATATGCATACCTTCCAGCAACTATTTGATCCATGCAATATTTGAGCAGTTTGCAGTAGCAGCAACATATTCTGCTTCTATAGTAGACTGAGAGATGCATCCTTGCTTCTTGCTAATCCATGTAACAAGTCTGTCACCCATAAAGAATCCTCCTCCAGTTGTGCTCTTTCGGTCATCAAGATTTCCAGCCCAATCAGCGTCGGTAAACAATTTTAGTTTAAATTTACCTTCTCTTCTATACCATAATCCAAATTTTTCAGTATTCTTCAGATATCTTAAGATTCTTTTCACAATAGTCATATGTTATTCCCTGGGTTTAGCAGAAAATCTAGCAACAATTCCTACTGCATGTGCAATATCTGGTCTAGTGTGTACAACATACATGAGTTTTCCTATCATTGATCTGTAGAAATTTTGATTTACCTCTGTTGACTTGTCTTCCTTTGTTAATTTACATGCAGTAGCCATCAGTGTTCCTACAGGTTTGGAATCTTCCATCTTGAATATTTTCAGAACCTCTTTGATGTATTTGGATGGTGTAATCAAAATACCTTCACTTTGTTGAATGATCTATAGACCAAGAAAGAACTTGATCTTTTCAAACATAGACATCTCAAACTCTTTGCTCACCTCATCAACAAATGATTTGCATAGCATATCATTGCCTCCAAATTTGATGTCATCAACAAATATTTCAGCAATCAAAGTGTTAGCATCAGTATCTTCTTTCAAATAAAGATTACTATTTTCATTGGTCCTTATGAATATAATACTTAATAGATAGGAATGAAGTCATTCATACCAGGCTCTGGGAGCTTTTTTTAATCCATACAAGGCTTTGTGAAGTGTACATACCATGTTCTTCTTGTCTGGATCTACATACCCTTCTGGTTGTTCAATGTATACCTCTTCTTCAAGTATTCCATTTAGGAATGCTGACTTGACATCCATTTGATATACTTTGAATCCTTTGTATGCAGCATAAGCAAGTAGTATTCTTACTCCTTCTATCCTAGCAATGGGTGCAAAAGTTTCTCCATAGTCTATACCTTCCTCTTGTGCATACCCCTTGCATACTAGTCTATCTTTGTTCCTTATGACTTCTCCATTCTTGTTTAGCTTGTTCCTGAATATCTATTTAGTATCGATGACATTCTTGTCATCTGGTCTTGGCACAAGTGACCATGTTTTGTTCTATTCAATCTCATACTATCAATTTGTGTTTAAAGACTTACTTCTTGTTCTTGTACTAGCTTTCTTATATCCTATGATCTGGTCCTCTGGATGGTTCCTTCTTACATATCTTGCAAGTATAGGTACAACTCTTTGTGTATCATCTTGATCTTCATTACCTTGCACATTATCTTGATCATTATCCTGACCATTGGTAACAACATTCTGACCGTCGGTTGCAACATTCTGTTGTTTTGGCATTAATCACTATTGCTCAGGTAGAGTTATGGGTTCTTCACAATATACAAACTTGTTGTATTCTTCTGGTTCTTTTGTGCTTTCCAACTCATTCTTTTCTGCAAATTCATCAATCTTCACATTCGCACTTTCAACTATTTTTTTAGAAGCCTTGATTAGACATTTAAAGACTTTTCTCTTGGTAGAATACCCCAGAAAAATACCTTCATCACTTTTGGAATCAAGCTTTCCATTTCTATCATCCTTTAAGACATAACATTGACTACCAAATATTTTGAAGTAACTTACATTGGGTGT
>MU223590.1:2039299-2068246 GCA_018584345.1 Thuja plicata
TTAAAGGTTACAAACACACTATTAAGTGTGACCTTGTTAGAGGATTTTATACATAGAGGTTGTCACTTAGTATCTGGCATCTATTTTGCTACCATCCTTGAATCAGCCTCCTTCTTAGACTGTCAATTGGCTTTAGGAAAATCTTGCTACCATCTTTGAATCAACCTCCTTCTTAGGCTATCAATAGGCTTTATGCAATTTCAATGCTACTTTCATGAATCAACCTTTTTGGCAATCTGTTAGGATATACCTCAATTATAGAAGATGGTTAATTCCTTCTCTGATAAGAGACTTGATGCTTCAATGGTTAAACTGAAACACTATGACCTATTTCTAATGCAACATGAATTGCAGATTTTCACATCTATTTAAGTACAATACCTCTCTGATCAATGTATCAATTCAACTCTTTGTGCTCCACACTTTCTATTGTGTGATGTTGTGCTTCAATGTTCGTCGGTGTCTGCAGAATTCTTTAGCTCTCCTTCAACTTGATTGATCAAGACTGTACGAAGTTATCCTTCATTAGTTTCTCTTTAGCATCCTCTTTCTATTCACTCCCCTTCCGTGTATGTGATTTCTTGTGGAAATAAATTATTCTTGTCTCTTATATAGACATGATATTCCTTAATTCTTGATTCTTGATTCTTGGCGTGAAAAACAATCTAGCCAATCTGATTTACGGCTTTAACTCCTAATTTATCTCGTAGTTATCTTCTTTGTAGCTGTATAAATCTTCTTTAAATCAATTACTTAATTGTGGTCAAATAAAACAAAGAAAACAAATAGTTAAGTCTATCCTTAAACTCTACCATCTAGATATTTTGTCATTTTCTGAACTCTCTATTATGTCGGTCAACTCTGCAGTTAGTCGTCAGTGACAACTACCAGTTTCATCGGTGTAAATCCAGTTAGCTTCAGGATCTCCGTCCGTCAGGCATCATTGGATTTTTCTCGTCGGGCAACTCTATTTTCAGCTCGTCGAGCATCCTATGATTTTGCTTCGTCGGGCAACACTATCTTCTGCTCGTTAGGTATCACTGTGACTTTTTCTTTGCCTTTACTGATGGTGTGCAATCCGTCGGTGTTGTCTGTCACTTAGTGAATACTTGAATTTTATGCATTGTTGAAAGCATAATCTTTGTTCCATTGATTCTCTGAAGTCTTTGGCATTATGTACATGGCCATATAGATGATATCAAGTTGACATAAATGACAATACAAATCATTATCTGATTTAATATCTTGCATCATCTTCAACTTAACATTATCAAACATTCAATTAGTTACATGTCATCAATTGAAAGCATTGTTATGTTGTTGAGATTATTATGATTCTATGTTGCATCTTAGCTCTGTTACTATGCATTGTAATATATCTTCATTTTTAGAGCTAAAATACATGTTTCTTGAATATCTAGATTAGTTTTTATTCAAATCTTTCATTCTATGTTGTATATGTCACTGATTTGTGCATAATCTGAGGGCATGATTATTTCATTCTTCAAACTCCTCCTAGATAGGAAGCAATAGATTGGTTTTAGTGATTTATGTGAAACCCTTTCTTTTTATGATTTTTCACTAATATAATGATCTATTGAAGTGTTGTGTCCTTCGTAGCAGGTGCATAAAATCACAGACATGGGAATACCTTTTGTTTTTCTCCTACAAACATTTGATGTGTGGCCTAGTTTTACATAGTGATGGAAAGAGGGCTTCTTCAGCTTAGGATTTGAGTAGATATTCCATTGTTCAACTTGATTTGATGATTCTCCTTTCTCGGTATACCCTAATCTGATATTATTATTCAATCTTCTTTGATAGTTCAGAAATTCATCCATTTTCTTAGTGCTTTCTTCAGATGTCTTAATCACTTCATTATGTTGTTGTAAATCTTCACTTCATTTCCCAATTTCTTATTTTCTTCTTTTAATACACCAATATCATCTATTCTTTTTGAAAGTTTAGTATTCACTCAGTTTGCCTCATGATTCATAGCAACCACTTGATTGGTGATCTCAAAGTAATTTTAGTAAGTCTAGATATCTTAGTTTCTTTTGCTTGTAACTTTTTAGTCACTTGTCTTCTGTCATCAACAACCATGTTTCTATCTTGTTCAACTTTCTTTGCATCATTATAGACATCAAAAATTCTAACCATTTGCGTATCTAATCCAATCTAGAGTGCTTTAACTTGTTCCATAAGTTGCTGATTTCTTTCAGATAGTTTTGATATGAATCCTTTAGATGCATCCGATATGCTACCAGATTCAGATCTAGATGTATCAAATGGGTCATGAATCTCTTCTTCATGATAATCAATCTCATGACAGAGAAGTTCCATGTCCTTCCTCTTAATCAAGATCTCCCTGAGTTTCTCTTTAGCTTCCTTGAACTCTTCGACATAGATCTGCAGCTGTAACTTTTGATTGTCAATAATTTTGTCAAGTGTATACCTCTCCATTGTAAGATATTTTTCTCTTTCAGCTATTAAACCTTCAAAATAAGAGAACAAGTTCTGATACCAATTGTTGGCCCAATTTTAATATAATGGAAAGGGTGCATACTAAGATGGGAGGGGTGAATCAGTACCCTTAAAAACTTTTAGTCTATTCCTTGTATTCACTGTTCTATATAAAATGACTAAAAAGATTGCTTATTCCAAACATATAATATCAATGCTGAAATTTAAATGCATGTAAAATAAATATAATATATGCAAACAATTAAGTACTAATGACACTAGTATTTTGGTATCGTAGAAAACCCATGTTAGAAGGTAAAAATAGTGGTGGGGATGAGACCCAAAAAACTTCACTACTACAGTAATAAAGATAGCATGTTAAATATTTTACAAAATGATCACTTCTGATGATCTTACCCTGTTACGAGTAACAAAAGATCGACTAGATCTACCTCATGTGAGGATTTAGAAACACAATCTATGTGTGCACGTGGTTAAGAGATTTACAATAAGACTATTAAGTCTACTCTATTAAGAAATTTAGGTGTCTATTACAATTGTTAGAGAGTAACAGAAAGTTGATCTGGAAAATATATAATCTCAAAATTATTGATACAGATCCATTAAGTTCATACAAAACATATCACCTCAATGTGAATGATAATACTTGCTACTCTATTCTGCTCGGCACCCTTGCCTTAGTTCTATAGACTGATTTTTGCAATATAATCTTTGTCCTTGAATCCCTTGTCTGATCTCTAATGTCTGTAGTATAGTGGCTACTTGATAATTTCTTGATCAACAAACATAACAAAATTTGACATCTATACATTTATATGTCAAACGATATGACCTAATTAGGGCTCAAAATTTACATCCTTACCCTAAGATCAATGGTGTACATAATTTACCTTGATCATCTACATATAGGAGACATAAAAAATTAATGTTATATATTCGTAATTAATGTCCTCCTCAATCATGTAAACTATTATCTAGGTCAGCTCAAAAGTTGTTACGTAGAATAATGTACCATAAAAAACTTTTATGTGGACTCTGTTCCACTCGGTTAATGTTGTTCCTCGGTGCTCGGTGTATACTGTATATCTTAGTTATACTGGTAATCAATTATTCTTGTGTAGCTCGGTGTTTTGTATGCTTTCTATAGTCTATTTACTTGGGTATCACTATACTCGGTTAACTCTAAATGCGATCAGTGCTATCGGTTAACTCTGCACTTTGGTGATATATACCGCCGGTCTTGTGTTGACTCTATCACCAACTGTCCATTATGTCAACTGGATAACTAATGAAAACTTCAATGTGAAATTGGAGTAACACCCATTTATTACAGAATTTTCAAATCCAAAAAAGGGGAACCTTCAATAAAATGCAAGTTTGTGATCTATGGTTAGAAACTTAAAAGGGACAAGAAAATGCAAATGAAACGAGACACTATAAAAAAATATCAATAAAGTGTATGATAAAAAATCATGGATGGAAAAAAATAATTAGTGATTAGATGGAAAAAAGGATGAATATATTCATGTTAAGTGTGAAGGGGAATATAAAAAACACATGCAAAGAGAGGAGAACATTGTTTAATATGGAGCAATTGACAAGGCCAAAACTATTCAGTTGAGTGTTGTTTTTCATATTTTGAGTAGAGTGTGTCTTATGAGGCACTACCTCATCCTATATTAGTTTATTAATAATTGTGAATGTTCCTAGATATCCTCAGACACATTGGTTAACAAATAGTGGATGGAAATGAGAAATTTGTCTTCCTGTTGTAGAAAAACAAGATGTATAGGAAAAATAAAAGTATCAAACTATATTGAGTTATCTTTAGATGAAGTTATGGAGGTAGATAATAATTATTGGATATGTATGCATGTGTATAATATACAAAAACATGTTAGCCAACCTCATCTACTCTATGTTGTTAAAATGAAGGAGGATTCCACAATAAAAAATATTTGAACTAGTTAAGAAATATTTCAATGAAAGTGGCAACATGGATAACTTAAATTGCCAAAAAATTGGTATGTGGAGCTAATGGAGTTGTAGTGATGATAGGAACAATATTTGTATAAAGCTAAGAACTACTATTTCACCATACATGATTACCATTCATTGAATAACCCATAGATTGAATTTAGAATTGAAAATTGTAAGAAGTTTGATATAGTAGCTAAAGTTGATGATATAGTTTGCAAGTTATATTCATACTTCCGCTAAAGTCCCAAGCAGTTTCTAGATTTTTTTAGGGAATAACCAATGAAAACAATATTCTTAAGGATTTTGATACCATATGGATATCCTTGTGTGGAATAATGCAATGAGTTTTCTCATAATATAATCCATTATTGGTCTGATGTATGAACATCATGACTCAAGAGACAAAGCTCTTATGCTCTTCCATAGGTTAAGAAATGTAGAGACACTCTTTACATTGTCTAGTATTCTCCTTTTGTTGGAATAAATGAGTGTTCTTGTGAAAACTTCTAATAAAGAAGTGTGTATATTTAAGAATACATTGATTTATAAATAACTAAAATCATGAGCCTTTGTATGTTGAACACATCTAGATGTTTAGAGGGGATGGTGAATCAAAATGCATAAAAAAATTAATTATCATTCCATAAACTGTTAATAGTTATCTTTGATCCAACTAATGGTCAGTAAAAGATAGTGCAATGATAACACACACATGAACTCTAGATCTACATGGAAAACCCAATGTAGGGAAAACCATGGTGAGAATCGTAGTCACTATATGAATAACTGATTACAATATTATTTTAGGAATATTACCAATGAAGCACACAAATCCCAGAAAGGACTTGTAGGCTAAGGTACACTGCCTTAGGTAAAGATACAATGGACTTATAAAAATAAGATATGTGATCCTATGGAAAGATAAAAATTTGCACAAGTTGCCAAAAGAGGACACAATATTCTGGAAGGTACATGGAAATGATGAAATGAAATGATCTAGGATCTCCTAGTAAAAAAATGCAACCTCTTTGTCAAACTTACAATTTTCACCTCTACTCTTTCAAATTCACATCACTTCAAGTGCATAATTGATCTATGTAATAAATTCATGCACATTTACACCTCAACTCATCCAATCCCACCCAAACCCACCGCATGTGCGCACGCATGCGCACACACACACACACACACACACATAGATATATACATGTAGATATATACACATATATATACATACATACCTATATAAATAGATATATATACATACATAAATATAGATATATATATATATATATATATATATATATATATATATATACATGCATGCATGCATGTGTGTGTGTGTGTGTGTTGAACCATATTCTGCTCATGCAATTTTTGGTTATGTTGTTGGGTGTACTTGTTCCCATTATTTGAATACATCTATTCGGTACATCTATGTGTTTTGGTGATTGAAAATAAATGAAGTTTTTGGATGGTACTAGTTGGCTATAAAGTTTTAGAGCTCTTCTAGGCATTCCTTCTACTTGGACATTATTGTAGTTCATCAGATATTTTTGGTACAAAAATTATATTTTTGTTCTAAACAGAGTCTACTAGGTTTCATATATTGGTTGGTTCAAATTTTTTATTAATTATCTATTGTATCTTGCACCGAGATCTGACTTAGACCATGCTAACCTATAACCACTGCAAGAAACAAATTGCTAAAAGGAAGATAATCTATTTTTGCATGAAACAAAAGCTTTGAAAGATAAATGCATAAATGCTAAAGCTTGAAGAAGGAAATTCTTGAAACTCCAAACTACAATGCTTCAAATATTCTTCCACTTTGGCTACAAGAAGTGACAGCTAACCCACTTCTTTGGCTACAGGAATAGTTTCAACACCAGAATTGAAACAACAAGTTGCATAAATTTAATATACAAGAAATGTAGCTAAGTCCTATGGATTCCTCACCAACTGGGCCCCCTTGGATGAGTATCCCAAAACTCAATTACACAGTATAAACTTTCAACACTCCACTATTTCATTTATTCAAGAACAAAGTACAATTCTATTCATAAAAACTAAAAAATATGACAGAATGAAAATAAATTTTGAAAACTACTAATGCCCCCTTCTCACGTAGGAGTGGGGATTTGTTTAAAGGAAAGGAAATATAAATACTGACTTCTGACACCATGAAAATAGGCAGAGAACTTATTGCAACTTTAGAAAATAGGAAAGCGACCATCTAACAAAGTAGGACAAGAACTGTTACAACAAGAACGAAGGACAAATATAGCTTCTTTATGTTTCCTAGATTTCCTAAATAACATAACAAATTCTTGACCTAATCATTTCTCAGCTATTGCCACCTTCATATTCCCAGAATCGTAACCTTTATTGCACTAGCCCTTTGTCGATTGGTTTGTTGCAGGACCGAGTCTGACTGACTAGCACACGATCGCAATACCTAGTCATCCTTCTTCATTAATCACGTCTTGCATCAAGATGTTGGAACAAAGATATCTAGGATAAAATTTGACAAAACACGCATACATACATTTTCATCCTAATAGCTAACTACTTATGAAAACATAATTACAGATTTATCATATTTAGTATATAGAATTCATGGTCATGTATGCATGTCAAAATCTTATAGACATATCAAATGTTTGTATGGTTGCATGCCACTTAATTCCATGAAAAGAGTAACTAGTTTCAAGAATAGCATAATAAGATAGGAAATAGAGCATGGAAAATACTATTCTAGACACAGTAGCAAGGGTTAAAATGATGACATAAATATGTCGTATCATTGCCCCCTATAAAATCTAGTATCGGTCCTCAGGCACTGTAACATTGCGGATCTAGGAAAGTATTATGAAATTTCCCACTATTGTCTCTCCCCCATAGGTGCTACCGAGGGGCCAATAAAACCATTTATTCATTCCAGTTTTCTCCTGCGGATGGCCTATAATTGCTCATTTATTTCATTATCTAGGTAGCTATATAGATGCCACATGAGGAGAGGTGGTTGGAAAGTAAGAGGAACCCATAGCTTTAGCCTGACCTATCTGCCTAAGTAGATGTACCAATGAACCCTCTACATTGTAGCTTTGAAATTGATAAGGCTACATGGTTCAGTCTTCCTTAATGCCATAGTTAACCTACTCCATCTTTGCATAATGCCTTCCACTGCCCTTTCTCCCTCATGATATGGAAGATCGTCAAAATCCTTATAAACTTGTTCTCTGAGACCTAATATATTATTTCTGTACTGTGGTTTATGGAACTCATAGGCTATTTCAAACCAATAATAATACATTCTCCTAGGTTTTTCATTTTTTGGTCTTAGGGGCAACCTTACTACTTGTTCCTTTTCCCTATATTTCTTCAATTATTCTCCATAATTAATTTCATTTAATTCCCATGACATAAGGGATGAAAAATGTATATCTCCAATAAACAATAATGGATTCCAATTGGTATCAGATGGAACAACATAATTGTGCATGTAAAATTCACACAAAATATTTTTGATAGAGTCAGGTGACCTATTGTAAACATCCACAAATTCGTGTGGTGAATTTATGCTTTTATTAAGGTCCCTGAAAACTTTCATTAATTTGAACATAAGATATTGTTCCTCAAGACACAATACATACACCCTTGGAGGTGGTCTACATTCCATTATTTGAGGAATTAGTTCTGTGATTGTATCTAATTTGTGTTGCAGACCTTGGACTTCTTTTTTTTGCTTATTAATTTCTTTTCTCAATTCATTCCTCTCTATCTCCCACATAGAATTTTCATATTGTATTTGTTTATTAAAATTTAGAGATAGAGTTGAAAATTTACCTTTTCTTGGACTATGTGTTCACTTTCTGGGCCCTGCTCATCTTTTTTCTCTTCATCTCTATCCTTTGCAACACCCTATGTTAGTTCATTCTCATATGGAGGTTTCCATACTATCATTTTCCATGAAGTGATTTGATCTGTCAATTTGTCAGGTGCAACAACCTAAACATATTTCCCTTGACTTCCTCCTTGAAATAGGATCTGATTAGCATTTTCCCCTTGTTGATTAATTACTTCTTTAAAAGATGTGGCTACGGGAATTTCCTCACTTATATTTTGGAATTCCTGAAGTGGGATGCTAAAATTTTCTTGGGATTCATCTATCATTGGTTCTCCCATGGGAATTCTTTCCACATCTTCTTACACAACCTTGGAAGTTGTGTCTAGCACTACTGATTCTCATGCATGGAGCCGAACAGTTGTTCTTGGAGGCATTTCTGTAGTAGCTGCAAGATGCTTCCTTGAGGACTTATTCTTAGAAGAAGTGGCTACAAGAGATTTTAAAGTAGAGGAAGTGTCTTTGGAACCCATGGAAGTGAGTTTGGGAGTGATTACTACTTTCTTCTCAGATATGTCCTCAGCCATTTTTTATTTCCCCTTCTCTCTCTGATTTCTATCTTGAATTACAGCAGGATCTTGCAATGCTATAGGTATCTCGTGTTCAACCACTTCATCATTAGGATTTGGAATTCCTAATGCCCTAGTTTCCTATCCTTTTTCCTCATGAGAAGGGTTAGAGGTAGACGACATCTATGCTAGAGCTGAAGTTTCTTCTAGAACATTACTTTATTCCTCATTATCCCTCTGATCAGGTACTGCATTGATTAATCACACTTCTTGGGCCAAAAAAAATTAATTCAAGGTAATGGGGAAACATCTCTTAAAGATCTTTCCACTAGTAATTTTATCAACCATTGGTGGGTTACGACATTTTTCCATCCTCATTTAACTTCTTATGAACTTAAATTCAACATGGCGTAGAGAAAATGGGGACATTCACATGTCACCCATTCCGTAAATGGTTAAGTAATTTAAAATGTACTACATGTAGAAATGAGAAACGTCCTTCATAGGTCAAATACATCATAATGTGCATAGGAAATTGTGGATATGCCTTAGGCAGGGACAATCATTTTTCTCCTTGTTTTTCTGCCTCAAGCCTTGGGTCAGATAGAATGGTGAATTCGGTTTGTGCTAACCTTTTTTCATGTCCATGAGGATAAGCTTCGCCCACAGCTGGAAGTCCTTAAAATTTAGTAATATATGCTTCTTAAGAGACTACCCTTAGGCCCTTTACTTGGGCTTCTCCATTGTTCAAAGTTATGAGAAACGCAAGGGATATCTCATGATTATAGCAATTTAACCAAAGAAAACATGTTAGCTACCCTACATTATTGAAAAATTGCACGCTCGTCTAGGTGGTCCACCCAGTCTGAGGAATACCCAACTTTTCTTATGTTGATTTTTTTTCCAAAATATGTCACTTCACTACCTCTGGTATGATATAAATCAACTATTTTGAATACTTCTACCGTTTGAGCTTCGGATTTTACACAGAGTTTCTCGAAGAGAGTATTCACAAAGTTTACACTATTGATTTCAAAATCATGGAGATAACATATGGGGTTCTTAAAATGATTTAAACAAGGTTGGAAAAGTAAGAAATATTCTCATGTGGGGATTGTCACATAATTTTAAAAAAATGGCTCAAATGGTTGCGGATTTTAAATGAAAAATGACAACATTTCAAACAATCATGATAGGGAAAAGGAATAATCAATTAATGATCACTGGATATCTATCGACGCATTTAATAGCTCTACCCCTATCAAAAAGGTGGCAGGTGTCCACACATGCATATTGGAAGGACAATGACATTGGAATTAGTGCTATTTAATAAATACAAGTAAATCATTATCATGTCAAAATAAGTAAGCTAAGTGGCTTATAAATGTGCATGCGTACTTGGAAGTTATTACCATTGAATGTGCTCAAGTTCATAAAGATTTTCTGACGTCCACTAAAAAAGGTAGATCTCAAAGAAAAAATGACATGGAAAAATGAGTGATATGGAAGAGAAATGTATTTATTATGCAAAGGAGTGCTTTCCTAGAGAAAATGAAACTTTATTATGAACAACATGACATATGCAGATTCAGAGGGAAGAACAAAGCTGAAGGATATTCCCTTCGATTTTAGGAGGTGTCTTTTTAGAAGGAGACTCAAAGTGGTGCAAGAACTCAACCTTTGTGGCTTGTTTATGGTATAGACAGAGTCTATGACCATTTCCCAGTAATTTGAAGCGCACAGGATCTATTATTGTTAATTGAACAACACCATTCGCAAAAACATGTTCTTTTTCATAAGGCCCAAGCTAATGGGAGGTCCACTTACCTTGGGTTTCATGGAAGTGTGAATCATAGAGTAGGCCCCAGTTACCTGGAGAAATTTTTTTGTTCAATATGTGTGAATCATGCCACTTCCTACATTGTAATTGAACAACCTCAGTTTTTTGTAGGGCTTCCTTCCACATCTCATCAAGAGCATTAAGTTGTAGGAGCCACTCCATTTGGGCTATAAGAATATTGATGTCTAGATCAAGTGTTGTGTGTAAGGTCTTGTGCTCAAATTCTATGCGCATCATGGTGAACTTCTTATACACTAGTTCAAAAGGTGTGAACCCTGTTGTTGTCTTCCAAGTTTTTCTATACACCCAAACAACTTCTTGAAGTCTGTTGCTCCAATATTTATTTTCCATCTACACTATCTTTGTTAGGATGACCTCAATTTCTCTCTTGGTAATTTCTACTTATCCATTATCCTGAGGATGGTATGGGCTAGAATTCTTATGGTGAATATTATATTTGTTAATCAATGTAGTAATCAAGGTAGATGTGAACTATGTACCTTGTGAAAATCTCCTCATATACGAACTTAACAACTCTGTTATCTCTTGCATGTTTTATTGCACGGACCTCCACCAACTTAGTGATATCATCTATGCAAACTAGGATATAATAATTGTCATTGGAGGGAAGATAGATTGGTCCTACAAAATCCAATCACCATTTATCAAAAGGAGTGACCACCACCTAAGGGAATAGAGGCATTTCATCAAACTTTGTAGGTCTTCCCATTCTTTAACATCTGTCACATATACTAGTATAGTTTGTTGCATTCTTGTATAAAGTGGGCCAATAGTAGCCTATTTTAAGCACTTTCATTGTTTTTGTCTTCGATGCAAATGACCTCCACATGGCTCATCATGAAAAGAATGAAGAATGTCATAAGTTTCATCCTCCCTTACACATCTTCTCATGACCTAATCAAGACTAGTATAAAATATAAAACTTGCAATCCAAGAGAAATTGAAACTTTTCTCTATTAGAAGCCTCTTTTATTTTGAGGAAAAGTAGGGAGGTACCTTGTTGGAGGCCAAATAATTGGCGATGTTTGCATACCAGGGAGTTTTAGCCAATATAGAAAATAAGTGATCATCATAAAAAATGTCATCAATGATTTGAGAATCATCAGCATTCTGCAACCTTGACAGGAAGTCAATAACTACATTAGCTCAACCAGGTTTATCAACTATGCTGATATCAAATTATTTTAGTAGCAAAAGACATCAAGCTAAGCTTCCTATGATAGCAGTTTTTTTAGCCAAATACTTAATGGTTGCATGATCAGTGTGTACATAGATATGATATCCACTAATATAGTGGCAAAATGTTTTGAGGGCATAGATGACAACCAAGAGTTCTTTTTATGTGACTGTGTAATTCATCTCAGGTCCCTGCAATTTCTTGTTGATAAAGTAGATTGCATGCTTAATAGCATCCTCTTTCTACCCTAGAACATTCCCCATGACATAATTAGAAGCATTAGTATGAATTTGAAATGGTAGGGACCAATTGGGACCCCTTAAAATAGGTTCTTGAGTAAGAAAGGACTTAAGTTGTAGGAAAGACTCATCACAAGTTGCATTCCATAGAAACTTAGAATCCTTTGTGAGCAGGGAATACATTAGGCCTGCCATTTTGATGAAATCCTTTATGAATCTTCTATAATAGTCAACATGCCCCAAGAAAATTCCAACATCTTTATGTTTTGTTGGTGTGGCCAGGTTCATGATTACTTCTATCTTGGTAGGATCAAATTGAATACCAAAAACATAGATATAATGTCCAAGAACTACCCCTTCTTGCATCATCATAATGATTTTTTCACTATTTAAGGATAGATTTTGCTCCTTACATCATTTCAAAACTCTTCCAAGATTAGACAAGGCCTCCTCATAGGTTTCCCCATAGGTTGTGAAGTCATCCATGTAAATCTCCATGCAGTCATGAGAAATATCAACAAATATACTAATGACTACCCTTTGGAAGGTTGTTGGGGTGTTGCAAAGACCAAAGGGAAGGATTGAATAGGAAAAGGTTCCCCATGGATAGGAAAACATGTTCTTATCTTGGTCTAAAGGAAGGATCCTAATTTTATTATACACACTATACCCATCAAGGAATGAGAAATACTTTTTTCCTTCTAAGGAGTCCAAAACTTGATCTATGAATGGTAAAGTGAAGTGATCATTTTTCATAGAATTATTGAGCTCTCTGTAATCTACACATACCCACCACTTTATTGGATCAATATATGGAAAGGTAAGTGTTGAGAGGGGAGGGGTGAATCAGTAATTAAAAATTTTTAACTAATATTCTTTACTCTTCACTGAACTAAATATCATTTATAAAAACATTGAAAAGCAAGTAAACCAAATCAAAAAACCATGACACATAACACCATGATTTTTGGTCATGCATAAATCCTTTGTTAGAGGAAATCACTATGGTGGGGATGACACCCACAATCCTTCACTACTACAATATAAAGGTTTCTCGGTTAGAGCTACAATGTTAGCTACTTTTGATAGCTTACCATGTTAGGAGTACAAAAAGACTTATGGATTCTACCTTGTTAAAGGATTTTACAATCTCTCATGTAAGAGATGTACTCGGTTAGAGGATTTAAAAAATATGACCTGTTAGGTCCTACCCACTTAATGGGATTTCTACTCTCCTAACTATTACAAAATATCTACAATTATGCATCAACCATAATTCAATTCAAACTCTTTATGCTCTGTAAGCGCATTACCTTATTCTGCACTCGGTAACTTATTTTTTCTAGACCCTAAAAATTTTGCACTCTAACTCCTTTAGCTTTGTCACTATAGCTTCTTCTCTCTCTACAATTTTCACCAATATATTTAATCTTCATGTTATGTTCCTTTTATATGATCTTAAGGTGGTTAATCTATTTTAGATCCTTCTTCTTCTACGGTGGAGTTGAAGCGGTGCAAGGTTGGTTTCATTACCAACACATTTATTATACTTGGCTTTCATTGGTTGAGTTTCCTCCTGATCATGTGTGATCATGTTTTTGCAATACCAATGCTCTACCTAATGTTTATTTTAAAAACTCTAAAAGATTTCCCAATCGGCATCCAGATCCAATGTATCAAATTTGAATTGTTATGTTGGCTCTGGTATACTCGGTAATGTGCTCTGATCTTGCTCGGTGACATAATGTTTTCTTGGTGACTAACTCTACTTCATGACTCGGTAACTAACAACTGATCAGTAACTTCCCTCTTCTTAACTTGGTGCTTGTTACTATTTGGTGCTCAGTGTCATTCATACTCTGCTTTACCAACTATTTTCCTTAGTGTATTCTTCCTTTTTATCAACTAGCTTCATAAACTATCATGATGTTGACAAAACTAATGAAAATTAAATATCTTGTAGGATTATCACACTTTCCTCCATTATTGGGAACTATTACTAATGGAGAAACCCACTAACTGTCTAAGATAGGGTAGATAAAACCAACACTTAGTAGTTTTTGTAATTCAGTTTTCACTATCTCCCTTAAACAAGGATTAACACGTCTTTGGGACTGTCTAACAGGGGATTTATCCTCTTTGAGAAATATCTGATGTGTATACAACTTAGGATCCAAACCTTTCATATCCCCATAATCCCATTCAAATGTTTTAGGATGATCTTATAGGATTGTGGATAGGGAGGTTTGTTGCTGAGGGGTGAGATTATTGTTTATGTGAAAGAAAAGTACTAGAGAGACATCTAATTGTTTGGTTAGCTTCACCATAGATATGTTCATGAATGAGGGTACTTGAATTTCATGTGGAAGCAATTGGTGGTAAATTTTTTTGGCTCCAGTAGATGAGGATAACTCAGAATTAGGATATAAAGGCTACAGGTAGTAGTGATGGGAAGAGGAACAATCCAAAGGGTGTAAATGCAGTCCATACTAACTATGCATAATGTTTGTAATCATGGTATCTTCTTCTTGAAGATACAGGAAAGGGTCTCTTTTTAACATCATTAATTGAGCCATTGAATTCACTACCTTGGAATTCTCCCCTATGTCTGGCCAAATTGGTGTGGTCAACTCAAGTTACAGCTGGGCCGGTGGATATAATGGCTAGATTTTTAGTAGTATGACCATCAGAGATGGTCATATCTCCTGAGCAACAACCTATATAAGCATTTTCAGTGGCTAACCAGGGTCTGCCTAGAATAATTGGATGTCCCCCTAAGCTAGATTTGGGTGAAAGTATCATTAAGTCAATAGGTTATGACCAAGATTATAAGGTTACAAAAATATCTTCTACCATCCCATCAAGATTTACTCTGGAACTATCTGCAAGCTGTAGGACAGTAGGTGTAGTCGGGAGGTTGGAAATTCTGAGCTTTTGCATAATATCTTTGGTCATAACATTGATAGATACTCCTAAGTTAATCAAGGCATTCTTGATGGTTATCCCATTAATAATAATCTCAACAAGTAGGCTGCTAGGGTATGAATGTTTTGGGACAATTACTTTTCAAATCATTATGTCTCCAAGTTTTCCTAAGACATGAACATTCTGGGGATGCTTTCTTTTTTGGCTAGATTTCTTGAAACATATTTCTCTGATGAATTTACCATAGGCAGGCACATCCTTGATTGCTTGCAATAATGACATTTGAACTCTAATTTTTTTAATCTGATCAAGTATGTCAAAAGCTGCATCCTCAAGAGGCTTGGGATTTTCATCTTAGAACCTCTATGGAAAAGGAGGAGATATTTTTTGGGTTTTATCAGGTGTTGCGGCTAGGCCTGCTAGACTAGTAGATGATTCATTTAGATGGTATGGTCCTTCTAAGGTTACATCTATTATAACACATGGAGTGGGAGCAGGTAGTGTAGTACCATACTGCAAATGGATATCACTAATATTTATAGCATAGGTAGTGTATTGGGTAGGATATGTTACATAGATAGTTTGTTGTTGGGTTGGAGGTTTATTGTTAGGATTTGGTTGAGGTTGGGAAGGAATATGAGTAGGTCATGGCAGTGTAGCAACAACTACAAGAGGTGAAAAAAGTTCCTATTATGGCGGCTGAGGAGGTGGCTATAGGAATCCTTGTGATTGATTTGGCCATTGCTAACCTCCTCACCATTGTTGATTCTATTACCAATTACCCAGTGGCGGCTGTCATTCCTCTTGGGGTTGTTTCCAATTACCTTGGGCATTTTTCTATTAAGGGTTTGGGTAATTTTTCCGTTGATGTTGATGGTTATTCCAAGGAGGGTACTGATAATTTATAGGAGGTTGTCATTGATTTCTATAAAATGGACCACTAGATGTTACAAAATCTTGAGGCATACCTAGTTTTTAACACCATGGCCTTCATTGCATAATGAATAATACTTGTTCATCCTCTCCTTCAACTTTCTTGAAATCTATGGGCAGCTGAGTAGCCTCCAGGTTGGAAACTAGCTTACACCTGCAGTCTCACTTCTTTTGTCTGCAATGGGGGAATAATTCTACTAGAATAGCTTCAACTTCTTCATGTTTTTCTTTCCTTATAGATTATCTAGCTGAGTTTCCATGTTATAAATAATATCATGCTTGAAGTCGATAAGAGATGAGTTATCTCTGTCTGAAGGCTCGAGCACTATTTGATTTTCATGTAGTAGACATATATCCTTGGCCTTTCTTAGCAGTAACTCTAGAGTAGTTAAGGAATATTTTTTTAATATCATCCCATGTAGATTGTGTGATACCACATACCACCATTAGGTTCAAAGCTTTAGTGCATCCTTCATTAATACCCCTTAGAAAGAGTAACTTTTGTGACTCTTGGTTGAGCTTTTGCTGAGTGTTCTTTTGTTGGCTGAACAAGAACCTTGACACATATTCTTCAAGACTTTCAACTTATTTTTGTGTCATCTTAAAAATATCATCTCCCCTCATGTCATTTCCTCTTCAGTACTCCTTATACTTAGTCAAGAGGGCATTATTCATTTCACCCCAATGATGGATGACATTATGGCCTAGACCCATAAACCATCTCAAGGAATACTCCTTAAGAGTTTCAGGAAATAATTTGAGCCTATGGGGATTTGTGGTGTAGTCATAACTACGACAGAGAATATCAAACTTAAAGAGAAAGGTATTTGGGTCCTCCTTCACCAGGCCATAGAATTTGGGAAGGGATGAAGATATAATATTCTTGAGATTATTGTTGTCACGCTGATTAGTGATGGGCAATGGAAAATTAGGATATTTCACCATCCTAGGTGGACCTTGAGGTGGATTCTGAGATTGGTAAATGACTAAACCCAATGGATCTTCTCCTTGATGATCAGGGTATTAAATTAGCAAACTGGTCAAGTCTTCAGCAAAAGGATTAAGCTCAAATTGTTCTTCAGGGGGACAAAATCCTAGGGGTTCACCTTCAGAGGATGATGATGATAAGATAGGAAGGTTTACAATAGCATCAACAAAGGGACCCTCCTCTTCTTCTAGCACAAACATTTCTCGTAATTTATTGTCGGGGTAATTTGGTAGGAATCATCCTAGAGCGTCTCTTCTTCTTCTATACATATAGTTGGAGTGGATTTATGCAAAATTTGTGTGGGAAATATCTGGGAGTGGATATACCTTACTCAAAATAGGAAATGAAAGCATAAAATAAGTAAAATTATACAAATGGATGAGTTAGAACTTGTCTCGACTCCATCCCCAACAACTAAGCAAAAAATTATTAGACTGACCAGCGCACGAGCATAATACCTGGTCATCCTTCTTCATTAATCATGATTTGCATCAATATGTTACAAGAAAGACATTCAAGATAAACTTCAACAAAACACACATACACACATTTTCATCCAAACAATTAACTACTTATGAAACATAATTATAGTTTTATCATATTTAGCATATAGCATTCATAGTCATGTATGCATATCAAAGTCTTATAAACATATCAAATGTCTATGTGGCTGCATGCCACTTAATTCCATGAAAGGAGTAACTAGATTTGAGAAAAGTATAATAAGATAGGAAATAAAGTATGGCAAAAAATATTCTAGATATAGTAGCAAGGGTTAAAAAGATGACATAAATATGTATTATCAGTGAGCTCACTACTCTAAAATTGAAGCTAGAGGCTCACTACCAATACAATAATGAATACACATAGGAGCTCAATGCTCCAGAATTTCAAACAAAGGCTCGTTGGTAAAGTAGCAAGATGCAAAAAAAAAACTTGTCCATGCAAGACTCAGTATCGCAAGGACAAGGTACATACAAATATTTACAAGGATAAAGAGAGACCATCCTGATAGTGCAGATGATTTTCACTATATTATCAACTTTAGTAGCACATTGGTACTACATTTTCTTCTCTATCACTATCAATAAAATTTTCCCTTATTATTAGATCTTCACTAGTTCACCGATAGTGCACTTACTTCACACCTTATATTTTTTAAAAGCATAAACTATACTTATATACAAGATAGATCATTGGATATTTTAATAAGGTTGGCCATGCCAAAGGAATATTGCAAATTGAGTTAAATGTTGGCCAATGCAAATACAAAATGCAATAAGGTCCCATACCATAAGAATCCAGACCAAAACATAGAATGGACCCAATCAGACAAGAGATAAACATTAAATATATAGGTCATATATGGCATAAACTTGTCCAGATAATAGAAAAGAATTAAATATGTAACCTAGACCTAAATAAAGAAGCATGGTCCACTATAGGAGAGAGAGGGGACTATGTGTTGATGACAATTATTCAATTGTGTATTTTCATTGATGTATACACAAATGTAGTGATGTTACACAAATGTCTATACCTAAACTAAGCATAATCAGTATATGCCAAGCTCTCTCAGGCATTGAAGAAGACCAAAGTGATTTTTAGTTCTAACTGAGTTCACTCGGGCATTACAGTAATAGTCGGGCATTGCAGGATTACAGTGTTAATAGAGTTATGAATTTAGTGTCAGTCGGCCAACAATAGTTTACAATTTATGTTTAATTGGTTACATGAAGCTGATAGACTTAAGTTTTATTATTTATTTGGAAGGTTATTCAAGCCGACTTGACAAGGCTTATCATATATATACAAGGTCAAGTTTGGATTGAATGTGTAAAAAGTGGAAGTAATAAGAAGAAATATATGGCAGAGTTTTGGTATGAAGAGTGAAGGTGAAATCAGATGGGATTCTGATTAAGGATAGAAAAAACAGAGCTATAATAGAATATTTGATCAGTAATGATCTAATTTAAATCCATAGAAGAGATCTGAATTAGAAAAGACAATTTCTTTGAAAAACAGGTCAATCCATTATTACTCTCTAACAATTGTAGTAGTGATCCAAATCTCTTTACAGAGTAGACTTAATAGTCTTTTGTAAATCCTCTCACAAGGTGACATTTCTACATTCAAGTGTTTGAAGAACTCTAACAAGGCCACTCCTTATAGGGTGATTAAATCCTTTAACAAGGTCACAGCTAACAGTGTGTATTGTAACCTTTACCAGGGTTGGCTCCTAATAGAGCTCACTTTAGAAGAGTGAAAAAAATATCTAGTTTCAATTGGTGGTTTTCCCAAATTAGGTTTCCACATTAAATCTGGGTGTCATCTGTGTACATTTTATTTTCTTTATGCTTTATGTTTTTACACTTAATCACTAAAGGATAATCACAATTAATATCTTAATTTTACTTCATTAACTGAGTAACAATAGAATATCTATGTTAACTGAGTAACAGTGATAAGTTTGATTAAGACATCTAAGGGACAAATTTGTTTTTGTGGTAACTGATTCACCCCTCCCCTCTTAGTTACGCAACTCATTTCCAACAATTGGTATCAGAGAATTTGGTGCTTCTAGGGAAGGTTTGAAGGCCTAAGTTAAAGATCAGAGATGTCTTACACAAGGGAGATCCCCAAGCTTAACAAAGACAACTTCAATGCATGGCAAGATTTGATGAGGCTACATCTATCTACTAATGGAGATACTAGTTTTCAATTCTTATATCACAAGTATGTGGAACCAGTGAGACCTATGTCTGTGGATCAGATGGTGGACATGAAGAATCATAACATAATGATGATTGATATAGATTCTTCACTCAACGATTCTAAATTTGATGAAGTCAAGGATTGCCCTACTCTCTATGATATGTGGAAGAAACTACATGATATACATGGAGGAGATGACAATGTAAAGATAGCCAAAAGAGAAAGTCTTAGAGGTCAGTTTGATCATATGAAAATGAAAGAAGGAGAAGACATTACAAAATACAGTGAAAGAATAAAGAAAAGTGTCAGTGCCAATAGAGCTGTCGATAGAATAATTGAAGACAAAGCAGTGGTTAGTAAAGTATTGAGAACTTTACTTTCTATCTATGGAATTAGAGTTTCAAATATTCAAGAAATGAGGTGCAGTAATGATATAACTCTAGATGCATTCGTTGGAAGGCTTACAATTTCTGAGTTGGACAAATTTGACAATTATTCTCCTAATCCTAGCAATCTTGAGTCTGTATTCAAATCTAAATTAAACCTTGGTAAGATGGATAGAAACTCAAATGGAAAATAGATTGTTAGTGATAGTGATGATGATTCTGATGATGAAGATCTAGAAATTATTGAAGAATTACTTACAAAGAGAGTTGCCAAAGGAAAATACAAAGGAAGAATACCATTGATTTGATTTTCATGTGATGGGGTTGGTCACATTGTTTCTAAGTGTCTAAACAAAGAAGATAAAGGTGAGAGAAAGTTAAACAAGTACAAAGGCAGGAAAGATTTCAAGAGCTATAAGAGCTACAAGGACAAAGGTAAGAAATCTTGTTATATTGCTAAAGATTCTGATAGTGATGAAGACAAAGATGAAATGGTTTACATTGATATTAAGGATGAGTTAGACAATGAAGATAATTAAAAGACTGCACTTTACTCTCATATTAGAAAAAATGACACTTGGATAATTGATAGTGGTTGTTTCCACCACATGACTGGTGATAAAACTAAATTTGAACATCTTGAGGACTATGATGGTGGGAGTGTCAGTTTTGGGAATGATGAACCTTGCTATGTGAAAGGAAAAGGTTTTATTTCTCTAACTGAAGGAATCAAATGTGATAATTCTTATTGGGTTGAAGGACTAAGGCACAATATACTAAGTGTGGCACAACTAAATAACATTTTTTTCAAGGTAGAATTAATGAATGGTAAGGCTAAGCTCTTGGATGGTAAGGGAAACCTAGTTGGAACTAGAAGACAAACAAAAGGTAATTTATTCTATCTTGATCGAGCACTAAAAGCTCATGTTTTATTGCACAAGTAGAGGAAAGCTGGTTATGGCATAAAATTTTGTGTCATGTGAATTTTGATAACTTGGTCAACATAAGAAAGAACAAAAGAGTAAGAGGTATTCCTATTTTGAAGAAACCTGAATTGGCAATATGCAAAACAATGTCAAATTGGGAAGATGGGCAAAACTAGTTTAAAGAGAAAGAATTACAATACAGAAGAAGTCTTGGAGTTAGTGCATAATTATTTGTATGGACCAATTGGAACAACAATTTACACAGGTGAGAATTATTTCATTCTATTTTTTGATGACCATTCTAGAATGATGACTGTCATGTTTCTTAAAGAAAAATCAAAAGCTTTTCAGAAGTTTAAATAGTACCTTTCCAGATTTGAGAAGGAAACAAGAAAGAAACATAAATACCTAAGATCTGATAGAGGAGGTGAATTCATTTCTAATGAGTTCAATAAATTCTACAATGAAAGATTAATCAAGAGACAAGTATCTACCCCAGGTACACCATAGAAAAATGAGATAGCAGAAAAAAGAAATAGATCTATTATGGATTGTGCAAGAACCTTGATGATTGAAAAGAACATTTCTGCCAAATACTGGAAGGAATTCATCAGCACTTCAATTCACACATTGAACAAAGTTCAAATGAAGAAAGGTACTAAGCAAACACCTTTTGAATTATGGTATGGCTATAAACCCAATGTTCATTATTTCAAAGTATTTGGAAGAAAGAAATGGAAAATTTGTTGTAAAAGGTGATGAAGGTATATTCCTAGGCTACTCCTGTAAAAGCAAAGCATATAAATGTTTGAATCTTTATACTCATAAATTCATATAAAGCATACATGTAAATATTGATGAGTTTATAGAGAGAAGTGAAGACCAGAGGAATAAAGAGCTTGGGGACTACAAAAAATTTGTGTATTATGAACCTAATACTATACCTAAAACACAGGCAATGGTGATTGGACATCAACCATGTCAATCACTCAATTCATCAACAAAAGCCTTATTTCAACCTATGCAACCTGATCTGCTAACTGTTGAAACTAAGTCACGAACAAAGGGAATCGAGTCTCAAACTGAAGAAACTAAGTCATAGACACAAACCGAGTTGCAGACAGAGGTACCCAAGTATTAGACAAAGGCACCTGAGTCTCAGATAGTGGAACCCAAGTATCAGTCATAAGAACATAAAAAAATGTTTGAACATGGTGAACCAAGTGGAACAATCCCATAATCAAAGAGGAAGGAACCTATACTTGCCAAATATGTCAGAAGGCATCATGCAACTGTGAAAATAATTGGAGATCAGACATAATGTATAATGACAAGAAACAAAATTAAAGGTACATGTTTTCTTAGTGAAATTGAACCTAGAACCATTAAAGATGCATTGAATGATGAAAGCTAGATAGAAGCCATGCATGAAGATATTGAGAAGATAGAAAATAAAAAAACCTGGACTCTTGTACCTAGACCAAAAGGAAACAATGTGATTGGTACTAAGTGGGTTTTCAGAAACAAGATGAATGAAAAAGGTGAAGTTTCTAGAAACAAAGCAAGATTAGTGTGTAAAGGATATGCTCAAGAAGAGGGTATTTATTATCAAGAAACTTTTTCTCCTATTTCAAGACTTGAAGGACTGAGAACTCTTCTGGCATATGCAACACATAAAGGATTCAAGGTATACCAAATGGATGTAAAATCTACATTCTTGAATAGAATTCTTGAGGATGAAGTCTATATTGAGAAACCTGAAGGTTTTTTTGATCCTAACAAAAGAAATATGGTTTGCAAACTACACAAAGCCTTGTATGGATTGAAGCAAGCTCCTAGATCCTGGTATGAAAGATTGCATGGTTACTTGATAAGTATTGAAATTCAGAGAACTAATGACAATAGTATCATGTACATCAAAGAAGGACCTCTAAACAAGATACTATTAGCAGAGATATTTGTTGATGATAGACTTTTTACTGGATATGATGATTTATGCAAAGCATTCTGTGAATGTATGAGTAAGCAATTTGAGATGTATATGTTTGGAGAAATCAAATTCTTTGTTGGTTTAGAAGTTCATTAGATGAAGGGTGGTATCTATATTACTCAATCTAAATACATCAAAGAGATACTCAAGAAATTTGGATTGGAAGATTCCAGACCAGTTGGGACACCTATGTCTACTGAACATAAGTTGTCTAAGGATAATGACTCAAAGGAGGTAAATGAGACTACCTACAGATTCATCATTGGTAAACTTCAATATGTTGTTCACACTAGACCTGATATTGCATTAGTTGTTGGTATTGTTGCAAGGTTTTCAGATAATCCTAGAGAGAATCATTTGATGGCTATCAAAAGGATTCTGAGATATCTTAAGGGTACTCAAGATTATGAATTATGGTATAAGAAAGGAGGAAAATTTGATTTGAAGACTTTTACTGATGTGGATTGGATAGGAATTGTTGATGACTTGAAGAGTACCAATGGTGGAGCTTTATTCCTTGGAAAGAGGTTAGTCTCTTTGACCAGAAAGAAATAAAATTGCATTTCTCAGTCTACATCAGAGGTGGAGTATGTTGTTGCAGTAGTAAGTTATTAAAATATCATATGGTTCAAACAGTTGTTGTCAGGTATGAAGGAGGAAATCAAAGAACTAGTTATTATCTATTGTGACAACACTAGTGCAATGAACATTTCAAAGAACCCTGTGGTGCATACTAATACTAAGCATATTGCAATAAAGTATCATTTATTGAGGGAATTGGTTCAGGACAAGGAAGTAAGGTTGGAATATGTGAATACTAAAGAAGAAATTGCAGAAATATTCACAAAACCATTACCTAAAGATGCAATCTTGTATCTTAGAGGAAATCTAGGGGAGATTCCCCTAACTAAGGCTCACTAATGGACAGATTAGTGATGCACCAACTTAGCTATAGAACAGATTTAACAAGTTGATGCAGATTGTCAAAGCTTATTACATATGAATCATTACCTCAGGTACACTACAATTCATTGGATAGATTCTTTGGCATTAGTTGTCAAAGAGGGAGCAATTATTGATGTCACACAAAAGAAATTATTAAAGGAAAGATTATCGAGGGAGAGATTATTGATGACAGAGGGAGAATTTTTATAGGAAACAAAGATTAATGTAAGAGGGGGAAATTTGTATTTTAGTGATTGTGAAGACAAAGGGTTTTTTTTGGATGAGAAACAAAATGAAGCTAAGGAAATTAATAAAAAAAATTCTTGTGTCTATTTCTCTAAGATTCTTTTTATTATGACATGTTGTGTTGCCATCAATGCTAAAGAGGGAGATTGTTGATGACAATTATTCAATTGTGTGTTGTCATTGATGTATACACAAATGTAGTGATGTTACACAAATGTCTATACCTAAACTGAGCACAATCAGTATATTTCAAGCTCTCTCAGAAATTGAAGAAGACCAAAGTGATTTTCAATTCTAACCGAGTTCACTCAGGCATTGAAGGATTGCAGTGTTAACCGAGTTATGAATTTAGTGTCAGCCGACCAACAGCAGTTTACACTTTATGTTTAATTGGTTATATGCAACCAAAAAATGTAATTTTTATTATTTATTGGTTATTCAAGCCTACTTGACAAGGCTTGTCATTTATATACAAGGTCAAGTTTGGATTGAATGTGTACAAAGTGGAAGTAATATGAAAAAATATATGGCATAGTTTTGATATGAAGAGTGAAGGAGAAATCAGATGGGATTCTGATTAAGGATAGAACAAACAGAGATGCAATAGAATATTTGATCAGTAAGGATCCAGTTTAAAGCCATAGAAGATATCTAAATCAGCAAAGATAGTTTCTTCAAAAAATAGGTCAATCCATTGTTACTCTCTAACAATTGTAGTAGTGATCCAAATCTCTTTACAGAGTAGACTTAACAGTCTTTTGTAAATCCTCTCATAAGGTGACATTTCTACATTGAAGTGTTTGAAGACCTCTAATAAGGCCACTCCTTATAGGGTGATTAAATCCTCTAACAGGGTCACACCTAACAGTGTGTATAGTAACCTTTAACAGGGTTGGCTCCTAACAAGGCTCACTTCAGAAGAGTTAAAAATAGTAACTAGTTGCAATTGGTGGTTTTCCCAAAATGGGTTTCCATGTTAAATATTGGTGGCATCTATGTACATGTTATTTTATTTATGATTTTTTTTTTACACTTAATCACTAAACGATAATCAGAGTTCATATCTTAAGTTTACTTTGTTAACCGAGTAACAGCAGAATATCTATGTTAACTGAGTAAGAGTGATAAGTTTGATTAATACATCTAAGGGACTTGAATTTTTTTTTGTGGTAACTGATTCACCCCTCCCCTCTTAGTTACTCAACTCATTTCCAACACTATGAACATGCTACACAATGTCTAATGTCAGATCTCTGATGAATGAAACAACTTTCAAAACCATCTCAAACATGAAGACATACTACTCAAAGAACTACTTAATTTTCCAATTAAGTTTGGACCTCCACATGCTATATTGAGATTTATACGACACATCAAAATCCATTTCACTTTCCAATAGTCTATGTCAGAAACTATCACAATGCATTTCCAAACCAAACTAAGAACATATCTTAACAACACCACTTGATTTTACAGTTTCCTGATCACCAGGAACAAATTTTGGCTCATTGGAGAATGCCACAGCTAAGAACAAAATGTGAATCTATCTACATAACTATCAGCACACCTTCAACCCTAATTTTTGGAGTGGAAACCTTCCAGAATGAAAAAAATGTAGCATTTTTAACCGCAACTTTAAAACTATATTTCTCTATCACTAAACCACAAGAATCTAGACCACATAGACTTCTAGATATAAGAGTATAAAACTGAAGCACTGATAAACACCATCTTTACAAGATCAAAGGATACATATCTATCTGCCATTGTTTTGAATACATACTTTTCTTCCACTATTATTACAGGTGAACTACACAAATTTACTTCTCCAAGTATAAAACACTTCTTGACCATAGTGTTTGAGCAACCAAAAAAACCTTAAGAACATAATGTTTGACATCAATGATAAAAAACAACCAAACATATATTTCCAATAGATTCCACTTCTGCTATGCCTTCTCTTGATACTTTTAGTATGGATGACTCTTTGGTTGAGTTCTTGTGAGCTTATGACAATCTTTCTTGCTATCACCATTATCATGGTTTTTCCTATTGTTCAAATACAGAAGCCTACTTTGGAAAACATGTTGACATGGAGAAGATGCATGAGTTCCCTTCTGGCTATGGAGGTCCCTCAACAAAGAAATCTCTTGATAATTGAAACTATTGAGGTTCAAATGGATCCTTACAATAAGGAAAAGGTAATAAAAATTGGTAAATATCTAGATGATTATGAACAACAAGATCTTTCTTCCCTTTTTCATGATTCCTAAATTTATTTTCTTGAACACACTTAGAAATGCATGGAAATGATTCTAAAATTGCTTCTCATAACATAGTCTTACTTCCTAATTCTAAACCAATGAAGAAAAAGATTATAAATATGAATCCTAATATTGATTTACTTATCAAGGCTGAAATTGAAAAATCCTTGATGTCGGTTTCATTCATCCTATTGATTATTCTGCTAGGATTTCAAATATTTTTATTGTGTTTAAAGGTGAGAAAAAGATCCAAATGTGAACTGATTTTTGACATCTTGATAAAGATTATTTAAAACATGATTTTCCTCTTCCAAACATTGATACTATAGTTGAATCTACAGCTAGACATGATTTATTATCCTTTATGGATGGATTTTCTAGATATAATGAAATTTTCCTTCCTCTTCAAGACCAATACAAAACTACTTTCATAATACCATTGGTAAAATTTTGTTGGGTTGCTATTCCTTTTGGGATAAAGGGTGGTGATGCTACTTTTCAATGTGCTAGGACTCTTATCTTTCATGATTATATACATAAAATCCTATAAGACTATGTGGATGAAATTTTAGCTAAATCTATTTCCTACAATGGTCATCTTAATATTCTTAACCAAATATTTGAATGAATATGTAAGTATGATATGTGGTTGAATCTCCAAAAATGTGTTTTTGGGGTGGATAGTGGAAAACTTCTAGGATTCATCATCTCAAATAGGAAAATTGAGGTGGATACAAATAAAATTGATGCTATTGTTAACATGCCACCTTCCCAAAACATTTCATAACTTTGAAGTGTACAAGGATGAATTAGAGCTATTTGTAGGTTTGTGTCAGATCTTGTAGATCAAACAATTCCTCTCTCCTCATTGCCAAAGAAAAATAATAATTTTTCACTCGAATGATGAGTTTGAAAAGGCTTTCAAGGAATTGAAACAATATTTTATTAATCCTCCTATTTTATAACCTACTATACCTGATCAACCACTTATTATTTATGCTTATACTTCTTCTCATGCCCTTTTAGATTTATTATATCAATATCATCAATATGGGAAGAGAAACATATGCACTACATAAGTTTTATGTTGCTTGATTATACAACTCAATATAATCCAATTGAAAAACAATGTCTCACTTCAGTTATTTCTATGAAAAAATTAAGACATTATTTTTTGAATGTTGAAACTCATGTCCTCATAACATTTGATTATTTAAAGAACCTATTTTATAAAACTAGTCTTTTAGGATGTCTTACAAAATGGGTTATGATGCAAGTGAATTTGGCCTTAAATTTGATTCTCAAAAGGTAATCAAAGGACAAGCCTTAACGAATAGTTTGGTTCAAGCTCCTTCACCTGATACTATTCCTAATCCATCGTATTTTCCTAATGAATTTTTTTCTTCCTATAGATGTGAATAATACATGGAAATTATTCTTTGATGGATCTCGATGTCAAACTAGCTCTGGTGTTGGTTTTATATTAGTAGCTCCCTTATGAAAGACACTTCCTATATCTTATCATCTCAATTTCCTTTACACTAACAACATATCAGAATATGAAGCCCTTATTTCTGGATTGAAAGTGGATTTATCTATTAATATTCAATATTTATACATCTGTGGTGCTTAATAACTAATTGTGAAACAAGTTAAAGGAGCTTAGCAAACTAAAAATTCTAAACTATCTCAAAATCGCGATCTAGTTTTATCCTTGGTAAAAAAAACTATTTCTATAACTATTGATTTCTTAACATAGAAATATAATAGGCATGTGAATGTAATTGCAATCACTACATCTCTTAACATAATTGAGGATCCTCTGTGGACTATCAATTTACTATACATAACTATAATGTCACAGATTTTCACCCCAGTATAATTTTATATTTTAAAAAGCATCTACCTTAGCTCAAGACACCAAATTCCATGTCACCCCTCATGTTTATCATGTTAGCCTTGTCTCCACCCATTTAGAATCTCAGCCATGCGACCTACATAACATAGGATGCATAATCAATATCATTATCTAGTTTTATCCTTGTTAAAAATAATTATTTCTTACACTATTGATTCCTTACCATAGAAATGTTAGTAATAACTGAGAGGGGGGGGGGGTGAATCAGTGGCCTCAAAAATTTATCCTTTTAAACTTCAATCCACCAATTAATACACCTCAGATTATTAAGTCCATACAAGATGTATGCCTTTGAAATACTTGAAATAAATAACTGTCTGTCAATTTACCTTGTCTATACTTCTTCTCCTTGATAACCGATAAGCAGTAAAACTTATTTACCGATACTCAGTAAATATGCAGAGTATACCAGTCAATCCATAAATGTATATGTGAAATGTAAAACAATAAAGTAATTAACCATACACACATAACACAAGGATTTTAACATGGAAACCCTGTTAAGGGAAAAACCACTGGGACCGGTACCCCAAATTTTCACTCTTCTAAAGTGA
>MU223590.1:2077566-2099679 GCA_018584345.1 Thuja plicata
TGAATGTGCATTTACTTTATTGTATTTTGGAGTTAATAAGATAAAAGAATTAAATGAACTAATAACTGATTCACCCCCCCCCCCTCTTAGTTATCCTTCGGGACTATTCTAAAAATTGGTATCAGAGCCAAGTGCCTTGAAGAAGAAGCCTAACAGCTTAAGGTAGATTAGATGTCTTACTTCAGAAAAGAGAGCCCTAAGTTTGATGGAGAAAATTATCTGGATTGGAAAAACAAAATGATAACACATCTACAGTTTGTTGGTTTTGACATCCTTGAGATAGCCACACAAGAAGTTGTTATTCCCTCTTTAACAAACCTATCAAGAGATGGTGCTACTAGTAACAGAAGGATACATTCACAGCTAATGTAGTTGCCAAAGAAGGCGCACAATCTGACAATGAATTTTCTAAGATCAAGAAATTAGACAAGGCATACACAATATGGAAGTATTTAGAAGACATGTTTGAAGGAGATGTTCAAGAAAAGAATGCGTGCAAGAAGACATGGAAAAAGAAATACAACAATCTTGAGATGTTACCTGAAGAGAACATTAGAGCCTACAATCAGAGGATAAATGAAGCAGTTTCTGGAATCAGAAACAATGGTGGAGAAATATCAGAAGAAGATATAATGGACAAGCTGTTGACTACTTTAACATCAGACTATGAGAAAAAGTTCAATATTCTAAAGGAAACCATGCAATTTTCACAAGACTTCAAGAGAGAGACTTTGATTAGTAAAATCTCTACATTTGAGATATCAAGATTGAAGACTGAACCAAAAGGTGAAACAACCTTCAAAGCTTCAGTTCATGGTAAAAAATCTCACATCTCTAGCAATAATGAGAAAGAAGTTGATGAAGAACTAGAAGAAATCATAGCTATGAATGCTAAAATAGAAAAGAAAGGGAAAGAGAAATATGAAGGACATCTTCCATTCAAATTTGTTTCATGCAACTAGATCAGTCACTTTGCATCCAAGTGTCCTACAAAAGTAAAGAAATTTAGATATTATTATAAACCTAAATACAAGAAGGAATGCTATCAAGCTGAAGAAGGTGTAACTAATGAAGATTCAGGAGAAGATTAAATTGGATTCATTTCCCTTAAAGACATGGAAAAATTGCTTGAGCATATGGACATTGAAGACAAAAAGGAAATGTGGGAATTAGCCCTAATTTCCAAAGAAGACATCAGAATTGATTGGATCATTGACAGCGGATGCTCTCATCACATGACAGGTGATAGAGATAGATTTTTTCATCTAGACAAGTACAAAGGTGGTATGGTTAGATTTAAAGATAACACTCCCAAACCTATCATAGCCAAAGGATCCATCACCCTGGACAGAAAGAAAAAGACAGATGATGTTTTGTATGTTGATGGATTACATCACAATTTACTAAGTGTTGGATAGCTACTTGACAAAGGTTATCATTTGGAATTCAAAGACAACAAATGCATTATTAGCAAAAAAGGAGACATGATTGCATCAGGCTCCAAAACAAAAGCTAATGTTTTCTAGCTCAATTCAGATGTAAGTTGTTTTGTTGCAAAAGTAGATGAGAGTTGGCTATGGCACAAGAGACTCTGTCATATCAAATTTGATAATATAGTAAATATAAGAAATGTCAAGGTATTTAGAGATCTTCCAAGTATTATGGGAAAGCATGTAAGGAGTTCTTTCAGAAGCAAGAAGAATTCACTTGAAAACAAGTTAGACCTAGTGCATATAGATTTATGTGGTCCTACTCAAACCAGGTCATATTACAGAGAAAGGTATTTCATTTTGTTTGTTGATGATTTTTCAAGAATGGTGTGGGTTGCATTCTTAAAGGAGAAGTTTGAAGCCTTTGAGAAGTTCAAAATATTCAAAGCCAAAGTGGAGAATGAATCTGGATTAAAACTAAAATGTCTAAGATCAAATAGAGGAGGAGAATTCACCTCTGACCAGTTTTATGACTACTGTAAAGAACATGGAATTAAAAGATAGTTGAGTGCACCCAGAACCCCAGAGCAGAATGGGATAGTAGAAAGAAGGAACAAGATCATACTTGATACAGCACACACTATGATGATTGAAGGAAAAGTTGCGCACACTTATTGGAGAGATGCAGTTAATACAACAGTCTATACTATCAATAGAACACAACTAAGGCTAGGTGTGGATAAGACACCTTATGAACTCTGGTTTGGTAATGTACCTACAATAAAATACTTCAGAATATCCAGCAGCAAGTGCTACATCAAGAGAGATGATGGTGTTGGTAAGTTTGATGACAGAAGTGATGAAGGTATTTTCCTTGGTTACTCTACTAAAAGAAAAGCATACAGATGTTTTAATTTGAGATTAAAGAAGATAATTGAAAGTACACATGTAAAGATTGATGAGAAGTTCATGGTTCAAGAAAGGAATTATGAATATGCACCTATGATTGAGGATGAAAAAAGACCTAGCAATAAAGACACTGTTATTGAAGAAATGTTTGATTGCATTGATGTTTCATGTAATGAACCTGAATCAAGCAAAGAAGTATCACATATTACAGATGAGGATGTTACACCAAAAGTTTCAAAGTTCACATCTAGATATCATTCAAAGGATGATATCATTGGAGATTAGAGCAGTGGTGTTTTGACTAGATCAAAAGCAAAAAGATTAACAGTGGATGAAGAGGTATGTTTACTTTCACAGATTGAACCTTTAAATGTTGAAGATGCTTGCAAGGATTTTGATTGGCAGAAAGCAATTGAAGAAGAACTAGATCAAATAATAAAAAATGATACATGGGAATTGGTCCCTAGACCTAGTGACAAAAATGTGATTGAAACAAAGTGGGTATTCAGGAACAAGATGAATGAATATGGTACAGTAGTTAGAAACAAAGAAATACTAGTGTGTAAAGGTTATGTGCAGAGGGAAGGGATAGATTACACTAACACATTTTCCCCTGTGAGTAGACTGGAAGCCATAAAGTTATTCTTGGCTTATGATACACTCAAGGATTTTAAAGTATATCAAATGGATGTTAAATCAGATTTTTTGGATGGTGACTTGAAGGAAGAAGTATACATAGAACAGCCTAAAGGATTCAATCTATCAGATAAGCCAGATATGGTATGCAGATTAAAGAAAGCACTCTATTGACTTAAACAAGCCCCAAGAGCTTAGTATGAGAGACTAGATGGTTATCTTACCAAGATTAGATTTAAGAAAGGAGTAGCAGATTGTAACCTATTCATAAGAGAGACACCTGATGGACTACTACTCATTGCCATATTTTTTTATGACATTATCTTTGGAGGTAATCACAAGCTTAGTTCAGAACTTGCAAAAGAAATGCAGAATGAATTTGAAATGAGCATGATTGGTCCTATAAAATATTTTTTGGGATTAAACGTAAAGCAGACAGATAAAGGAATATTCATAAATCAGTCCAAATATGTGAGGGAAATATTGAAGAACTTCAAGATGGAAGACTGTAAGCGAGTATGCACTCCTATGATAACTGGAAGCAAGCTTTCTAAAGAAGATGATTTCGAAGCAGTTGACAAGACATTATATAAGTCTATGATTGGAAAAATTATATATCTTACTCAATCTAGACTAGACATATCTAATGCAATTGGCATTGTTGGAATATTTGCAGGTGAACCAAAATAGAATCACCTAATGGAAATAAAGAGAATATTCAGATATCTAAAGGGAACTATAGACTATGTTTTATGGTATCCTAAATTAGAGAATGTACAACTTCATGTGTATACAGATGCAGATTGGGCAGGTTGTCTTGATGACAGAAAGAGTACTTTTGGAGGAGCAGTATTTCTTGGAGATAGGTTAGTTTCTTGGGTAAACAAGAAGAAGAATTGTATCTCTCAGTCGACAGCAGAAGCTGAATATGTTAAAGCAACATTGAATTGTTCAACAATGGTTTGGATCAAGCAGATGGTTAAATATTTTGGTATTTAGGTTGACTATCCTATTTTTATTTACTGTGATAACACCAGTACTATCAACATGTCCAAGAACCCTATGATGCACGCAAAGACAAAGCACATTGAGATTAAATACCATTTTATTAGAGAAAAAGTTGCAAATAATGAAGTAAAATTGGACTATGTGAGCACCAAAGAATAGTTGGCAGATATTTTCACAAAGCCTTTATCAAAAGATACTTTTGAGTATCTCAGGGAGAAGTTGGGAATAATTCCCTCTCTTGAGTCTGATTAAATAAAGAAGCAAGAGCATCAATCATTAATTTACTGATGAATGGTTGACTACTCTACTTCTGGAGTAGTACCTCTACTTAATTGTTTATGGCACCCTTTGCCATTGATGTCAAAGAGGGATTATATAGTAAGGAGGAGCATATACTCTGGGGCAGTATAAACATAGACAGAGGAGCTACAGCAGTGTAGAGAAATCTTTGATAAGGATATTGAGAAGATTGTAAAAAGAAAGAAGACACCATGTGCTGAAGCTGTTTTTAATATCATATGTTGCCATCAATGTCAAAGGGGGAGATTGTTAGAGATTTACTTCTAGCAGCTAGTTGATTGTATGTTTTCCATTGATGACAACATATAATATATAGCAATGTTCTATATTTACTTATCAAAATGATGGTATCAAGCCTTGCGTGGTTATTTTCATATTGTAGACATGTTTATTATGTTGTGTTCATACACGCAGACTCAGATATGGAGTTTTAGTTGTGTTGTGTAATTTTTTTACGTGGAAGTTACAGTTTATGGAGTTTGTCTGTATAGAGCCGATGTTTTGCATTGTTTCTTGAGTTGCACCCATCTTTGGGTGTATATTCAAGTTAATTTATGAGTTGAAGATATTTACCTAAAGGTGCGAAATGTGTTTCAACAAGATTGCAAAGTTAGAGTTAATTTGGTGAGGTCGACTTAGTGAAGCGTCGCGTCTATTCAGTTTATATTGCATGGTTGTAATTATGCTTGCGTGATTAGTAAAGCTGACAAGGATGTTATGAAGAGTTGTCTAACAGGTCCCTTGATCTTACACTTTGAGGAGGATACTTATAGAAAGTCATTTTTGGAATGCTAAGTGTGAATGATAAGAAAAGATACAGGGAAGTGCAGAGCAGAATATCAATTGAGTTTTATTCATCAAGGATCCATGTGAAGAAGAAGTGAAAGATTACAATACACTGGAACTGATCAAGATAGCAGGTCTACTCTATATTTCATCATCAGATATAGAGTATATCTATTCTACAAGAGGTTGTAGCCTTCACCATTAAAGCAGTGAGCTTTTGGACAGTTAGTCCTCACCCTTAACTAGTTATTTGTAAAAGACTCTTAACAGGGTTGCAAGCTCTTCTAAAATGGATTATTATAAACAAGTATAGTTCATTGTGGGTGTTAATTCCCACTGGGGTTTTTACCATTTGGTTTCCCCATAGCCAAATTGTGGTGTTGTCTATTGTGTTATCTGAATGTGCATTTACTTTATTGTATTTTGGAGTTAATAAGAGAAAAGAATAAAATGAACTGATAACTAATTCACCCCCCCCCCCTCTCATTTATCCTTTGGGACTATTCTAAAAAGATCAAGCTAGATTTAAGATTCATTTTCCATTCCTAACATGTAATATCTAAGTGCTTAAGATTGAAATGAACTAAAGAAACATAAAAAATAGTGCAAGTTCTAGAGCTATGTTAGCATGATAACAATGCATAAAAATAATGGGTGATTTGCTCTTGGAAAGGGTCCTATTTAGAGACTTTTGGAGAGAAGGAAAGTAATTGGTTGAGGTGGAGCACATGTGGCATCCACATAGATGCCACATGGAGGACATGTGTCAAGAGGACAAGCCATGCAAAAATTCAATCCAAGCCTTTAAGTTTTGAGAGGCTCAAGGTTGCTCACACATGTGTGAGAAACCTTGGAGAAAGGAGTGGTGGACCAAGGTGTAAGAGAATTTAAGGAAGCTGGGTGGCTTCCTTGGGAGAAGTTTCTCACACATGTGTGAGAAACTCATTAGCACTAAAAAGAGTAGGAATCACCTTTTTAGTTTAATTAAGTGGGATTAGTTTGTGCTTTAGTGGGAAAGTAGGCTTAGAGTATGAGGTGATGAGGGTAGAGTAGGAGTAGAGTAGGCTTAGGGTGGGTTTCTAGATTAGATTAAGATTAAATTTAAATTAGATTTAGATTTAATCTTAGCTTAGAAGAATAGGATGTGGAGGAAAATAAATAAATTTGAACTTATTTAAAAGAGGGATTTTGTGGAGGAACATATATTAAATGTAAATTTAAAATATTATGGAAGGTTATTTAAATTATCTTAAAATACCATAGAATAATGAATTAATTTAATTAAATAAATTTAATTAAATCAATAACGGAATATAACAAAAACAAATAATTAACTAGAATTAATTATAAATGCTAAGAGAATATTAATTAAATTAATATCAGTGTGTAGGGAAAATTTTGATGTCTATACTATCATCTCATACCCACAGTGTCATTTACAACTCACACTAGTGTCCAAGGAAGTGAGCTTGTGGATTTCTGGGTTTGGTTTTTTAGGCTAACTCTTTCATTTCCTATAATTGAAATACTTTCATCTACTAGCTTCTTCAAGTTATTTATGTTTATTTATACTTAGTATTCTAATTGTCTAATTTTTTTTAATTTATTTATATCCAACACTTTAATTGGTTAGAACTCTTTTCATCATTTAGTGTCTTGATCCCCTAGCTCACCAGAGCACTAGTAGAAGTGAGGTGGTGCAAGGAAGGTTTCGTCCTTTGAGATGTTAACTAGTCTTGAGATTAGTGTACTTTTTCATTCTCCACATTTTTTTGAAACCAATGTGAAGCTTACATTTGAAAAGCTCTTCTATATATTTATATGTTACAAAATCTTATGAGCTTCATGACCCAGACCACCTTGGGACTTATTGTGCAGATTTTCGTGAGATGTAGTGTTCCTCTGATCGATATAGTCCTACTAGGCCAAGTCCTATTTTTTTTGGGAATATAGATCCTAATGATACAAGTGGATGCTAATTCTTCATAGGAATTCTACTAGGAATTAACACCTATTCAAAGGAAAGGTCCCAAAACTATACAATATCGAGCTTTCCTCCTAAGTCCCCTCCCACAGTAGATCATGAATTAGCTCTCAGTGTTGAGATTAATAAGATTCAATCCCTCAAGGATAACCTAAGGGAATTCAATAATTAACTTTAAAAATAGGGGGATCATAGTGAGGCTAGATATTTTGTTGGCCATCAAAGAGAATTATTGATTTCAGATAAACAAGGCCTTGAAGTCCTCTTAATATTGGTTAGTATAGTAGACACTAATGAGTCTTTTCCTCCTCCTGACTCCTAGGGAAATAAATCAAGCCTTACATGGGAAAAAATTGGTATCACAATACCTAGGGTATTAATACACATGGTGGGATCTACACCTAATACTTATCCTTTAAATAATAGTAATATCCTCATTATTAGTGTGAGCTAGAATATCTTGGGATATAGTTCACATAATATTGATGTAAAATTTGGGTCTAGAATTGGTGGTAAATGATAGGTCAATAGTGGATTCTCTAATCCCCTTAGGGGTGGAGGTAATCCACCTCTTCCTCATCCACCCCATAACCCTATTCTCAACACCATATTGTAGAATATGGGGCAGTTGTAGCAAACTTTGGGCAGTCTTTAAACTACAACTAATCATTTTTTAACTCCTTACTACCATCACAACCCCCTAACTATGAAAGTGAAGAGAATACCACTACCAAAAGGGTCCGATTCCCTAAAGATCAAGAGGTATATTAGTGATGGGGATCCACATCTCCACATTGACTCCATCTTGACACAGTGTAACAATCATCACAACCTGGACTATGTGTTGCTTAAATTATTCTCCTGGTCCCTCAAGGGAAGTGATTTAGAATGGAATATCTCTCTCCCAAAATATTCTATTATAAATCTTGAACACTTGATAGATAACCAATTTTATTTTGAGTTCTCTAATACGTTATCACCATGGGTTGATTTGGGAAATCCTCCTCAAACCCTTATAAAGATGCTTCTTCTTCTAGAGGGTCTTAAACAAATAATGTTGTGGAAAGTGTGATGAAATTACCATATTACACATAGAGAGATTATTTTTTAGTATATCCTCAAAGATTTTGAACGTTTACTAAGAAGTTAGACGTAAATCTTCATTAAATTTGACCCCTTCCTGATAATCACCCTTATCCTCAATTGTATGATGGATCAAAGTTTTCTTAGTTTTATTGTGTGCATGGTCATGACACAAATATTTGTGTACATCTTTGATATTTAGTATATTACCATATAGATAGATGTATTATTAATGTAAATTTAAGGAAGTTGAACAATAATAAATCTATGGATAAAGTGACTAGTGAATTGCAGACCTACACAAATCCATTTTCACCACATTCATAAAATTTTATCAAGACATCATCATCTCCTCCTTCATTGGTTGATAGTCCCTAAATTAATACTCTAACCATAACTTTGAATTTATTCACCTACCTAGAGGGTTCCTGAGATCAAAATCACTTTCACCCCTTTGGATGATCCATACATTGGAGAGCCTTATCCCTTCTATTTCCCAACATTGATCAATGAAATCTCTATTAGGGGCATCTTGGTCAAACCTACTTTGAGGGTGGATGTAATCATTGAGGAGATCCACTTCATCAATGGTTTAAATCATGGGAAATTTTATGAGAGTGTCACCACCATCAAGATGCATGATGGTTTGTCTCTTCCCCCTTTGGCGTCCACAACATTTATGGTCTAGATAGGAACCAAGGTGGTGTTCTCAACATTTTTCCTTCATAATGGATTAGAGGCTTTCACTTTTGTCCTTTAAGAGAAAGTTTGAGTAGGTCTTTGTCCCAATATTTAGGCATCAAAGATTTGTCACCTTGTCCCAAGGCTTTGTGCTTAGGTTGGCTCTGGGCCTGATGTGGGGGATTTTCTCCTAGATCTCTAATTGAGGGTGACCTACAAAATCTGAGCCCCAAAATATATATTAAAGGAGACTTCTTCATCTCATTTTTACATCACATGCACATGCAAGTTGTCATACATTCATGGTGCATTCAAGAGATCCAAGTGCAAGAAAGAAACCATTATTGAAGGCGTCCATCATGAAGCATTCAAGCCCATAAACCATTCAAGTGAAAGGAATCCATCAAGTGTTATAAAGCATTTTAAATCTTCATTCCATCATGCATTTAAGGCATCTTCTTCCATAGATCTAGATTATTTCCCCCATTGGAGGTAAAGTAAAGGAGTTTTCAATCAACGAAGGACATCTACATTCATCCATCAAGTCTTTTTATCTTTCTCCCTCAATCCAACATTGTGGAGAAATACAACATCCATAATTAAAGTGTTTGGTTTCATGATTGCATAAACACTTGTGATCATATCCAAATAGGCATTACATCATTGAGGTAAAAGGTGATTTATGTTTCAGATCTAGATTCAATTTCATCTTTGTGGTTGATTCATAAATATGGGTTTGAACAAGGAAAACCCCCTTCCAAAATATTCCCCTTCTATTCTATGTGTAGGAATAGTGACAAAAATTGTAGATCCGGAATTGGGAATCTCAGAAATAGTCGCAGGCCCTCAAAATGTTTTATGAGATTTGGAGTTAAAAGGACAAGGTAGACATTTTGGAACATCATCCTAGACTAGGTCATCTAGGTTGGCCTCATCCTTTGGGGCTGAAATTTTCACAAAAGACAATTGTAGGGATCAGAATTCCAAATCTGGAGTATTACCAGATTCGGACATTTTTTCCAGTCAAAATCACATCTGAAGGTCAATCTTCCTCTTCTTGTCTTCAAGGTGAGTTCATTCTTCCTATTTTCTCCTTGCACTTATTTTATAGATCAGATTTACTATTATTTACATATGATTATCATTTTCCATAAGAATACAAATACCCCCTTTTACAGAGATCTTGCATTAGCACCCTTCATCTTTCGGTTGTGCTAATAAGATTGGTTTAAGGGTGGGTTTCTATTCTAATGCATAATATGATTTGGTGAGTGATCTACATCCTAGCATTGCTCACCATTTTTTATTTTACACCATAATTACAAGAGCGTTCATCTTGAAGATTGAAATTGTAATATGTGAATAGATAAATAACTCTTTACCAAACTATGTTTCACGTGAAAATTGGCTTGAACAATCACTTTTTCACTTTGATCACAATGAAAATAGCTTTCAAATATATTCTTGTTGTTGTTTCCTCGAATGAAAAATGACAAATGAATGTCACAAATTTCTTTTTGTGATTCACACACCTAATGTTTAGGTTTCATAAATGCTTCAAACCCTAAATTGATCCAAGTACCCATTCCACTGGTTGTTTCATAGAGATCTAATATTGATCTACAAATACTATCACATACTTCAGGAAATAACTTCAAAACATTTGTGTCAACTTAATACAACATCTATATGCTTACCAGATTTGGGCATCAACACCTACAAGGGTTTCATAAGATATCCTTGTAAGCTCCCCCTAGGCCAGAGGCCTAAATTCAATTCCTAGAGGAACTACTAGCACCAGATATAGGTGTGGACCCTTTCGTTGTGTTCTCTTTACTCTGGTTTACCCATGTCTTCTTCATCTTCTTCTGAATTTCTTCAACATTCACTTTTTATTTGACTTTGTCATTTCTCTACTTATTTTTTCTCTTGTCTATTGGACCTATCTTTTTCTCACTATTATTCTTGCAATACCTTGAAATATGTCCTGATCTATTGTATTTGAACACATGATGCAAAGATCAGCCTTTTACTCATCTACCATCACCCAATGTCAAACACATCTATAGATGCCCCATAGCCTTTTACAAAGACACCTGCACTGACATATTTTCAAATACCAAAGCACACACAAGCGGTCATCATAGCCATTCATATGTGTGTTTTACAAACAAGGTGAGCCAACAAGGATGTGCACGGATCTCACAAACACAAACCTTTCTCACATTCAAACTTGCAAGCTATAAGCTTCAAAATATTTCTATCTCACTCTGATACCATGAAATATTTCTCAAGATCTATGAGATTAGATTGAAGAAAAATAAAAATTGAGAGAAAATAGTTGACCTACCATTTATTGGAGAAGAAAGATACATATAGGAGTAAGAGTGCAACCAAGTCCAACAATGAAAGGATGGATGAACTGGAATGGTGGAAAAACTGCCCAATAAACTAGGAGGAAGTGTTAAAATTAAATTGACACATCTCTAGTAGACTCCTAAATGTTGATAACCAACTAGAAAAAAACACCTAGGACAAGTCAAATAGGTGACACCTAACTAGGCTTATTAAATCCATGTGGAGAATTAAAAACACTAGCACATGTAAACATAAGTGAATGGTAGAACTAAGTAAACCTTGTACCTAAAAAAAATAGAACTCTAACCATAAACCTAATTAAAGACTAATTGAACTGAATCCTAATACAAAATCAAATTTAAATTTAACACTATAATTAATGAAACTATAAACCTAAATATGGTTGAGCATTGAGATTTGTAATAAACAAAATTGAATGCTAAAGCTAAAGCTAATTAAAAGCTAAACCAAATGAAACTATAACCCTAACATGAAATAAAATGAAACACTAACCCTAACACTAAACCAAATTGATTCCTAATCCAAACACTAATTACAATTGAATTCTATTTCCCTTATTACTTTAAGATTAACATTTTAACATAAATCCTAAATCTATGTGTAATAGTTCAATTACGAATAGGTTTACTTAGGGTTATACTTCAACTACCATTGTTCTTAACTTAAGGTTAGGGTTATGATTTAATTAGTGTTATGATTATGATTTCATATTTCTGTTAAATATTAGTATCAAGGTTAAGGATGGGGTTCAAATATAATTACAATGAAATTTGTGATAACTTTTAAAATAAACAACTAGGATTAGGGTTCAGTTAAGATTATTTTTCATTTTGGGATAGTATTAGCTGTTAAGGATCAATTATGATTATGATTTAATTTAGATTTATAATTAGTGTCAATTTTTGTTTTGGATTACGATTAGGGTTTAATAAGGGTTACAAATATGAAAATCATCAAAATAATAATAATGGTAATTATAAGACTGAAAGAAATTGAACCATAGCCCTAACATTATCCTTTTTGAACCCTAACCCTAAGTAAAGGAAAATTGAACTCCAATCCAAAACTAATTTGAACCTTCACCTAATACTACACCAAAACCTAACCCTAATGATAAAAAAAAAAACCATAACACTAAAGATAATTAAAATCTAATCATAAACCAAATTGAATCAGAATCTTGAACCCAATTGTACCATAAATATGAAACTTAATATAATTGGAAACTAACCATAAACCACCAAATCAAACAATTACCATAATACTAAACAAAATTGAGCCCTAACCTTAAAAAAATTGAACATAAATATTAAACCAAAACCAAAACCCTAAATTAAACCCTAAACCTAAATATAATTCAAAATTAAACCAAATTGAACTCTTATGAAAACCCTAAACTAATATTAATTCTAACCATATACCAATTTCAATCCTAACCAAAATCATAAATAAATTGATCCCTAAACCTAAACATAGACCTAATTAAAAACTAGATCGATTGAACCACAATCTAATACCAAATAGAAGTAAAACCATAAAATAAAATTTACCCTAACCTTAAATAAAATTGAACCTAAATCCTATACCAAACTAAAACCTAACCCTAAGACTAAACCTTTACTAAGGTATGAAGATCATTTCTTGGAACATAAGGGGACTGAATAATCCCCATAAACAAGATATTGTTAGGAATATGATAAGAGATAATAGACCTGATATTTTCTTAATTCAGGAAACCAAAATGTTTAAAGAGAAAGTGGAAAAGCTTAGATTCTTTAAAAATGGAAATATTTGTGGAGGCGACTCAAAGGGTGCTTCTGGGGGTAGTGCTACTGTCTAGAATTGTGATGTTATCAAAGGGGATATTATTTATCAGGGGAATAATGTTATGTGTATAAGATTTAAGCATCTAAAAGAAAATACTTCTTGGGTTTTAACTAATATTTATGCCCCTAATTCTAAAAAGGGGAGAGAGGTTTTTTTGAATAAGCTCTCCTCCCTGAGAAATAGTTTTATTGATGAGGAATGGCTTGTTATGGGAGATTTCAATACTCGTTTAAAAGAAGATGAAAAACAAGGAGGTAGCCTAACGAATTTGGATAGCAGACTTGATCTGATGGATTTTATTGACAGCCATTTTCTCCATGATATAGATTTGAAAGTGTTAACTATACTTGGACTAATAGAATAAGTGGGCAAGATCTTAAACAGGTTCAACTTGATAGAGCCTTGATTACTAATGACTGGTTTTCCCATTACTACTACTCTTTATCGGCCCATGTGAGGGTTGGATCGGATCATAACCCTATCACTTTCCTGGCAGATTTTATTTCCAAGAAAAAGAATTTCCCTTTCAGATTTGAAAAAATGTGGACTATGCACCCTCAACTACAGCATAAGGTTCAAGACTAGTGGAGTATTAAAATCAGTGGTACTGCCATGTTTATTCTTGCTAAAAAACTTAAACATGTTAAGGATAACATTAAAGACTAGAATAAAGATACTTTTGGTAACATTTTTTCTTCAAAAGCTAGTATTAATATGGATCTGAAGGATATTCAGGACTGCATTTAGAAGGAAGGGTATATGAGGGTTACTAGAGAACAGGAGAATGCAAATTTGGTTGAGCTCCATGATATTATAGCTAAGGAGGAAACCTTCTGGAGACAAAGATCTAGAAAGGTTTTCCTTAATGAAGGGGATAGGAATACCAAGTACTTTTTCATGTCCACTCTTAAGCATAGACAGGCTAATAGAATATCTCATTTAAAAATCAATGGTGCTACTTTGGAGGATGAAGAGGTTATTAGGATAAAAGCTAAAAATTATTTTCAAAATCTCCTAAAAAAAAATAGAGACCTGAATAGGGATGATCAAACAGATCTGCTGGGATGCATTCCCCATATGCTAAATGAGAATCAGAACTCGGTTGTTAATGCTATCCCCTCTAATTTTTAAATCAAAAAGGTTGTCTTCTCCTTTGAAGGAGATAAAGCATCGGGACCTGATGGTCACCCTATGTTCTTCTTTCAGATGTATTGGCATATTATTGAAAGAGATGTGAAAAATTCTGTCAAGGAATGTTTTGTGTCCAGAAATTTGCTGAAGGAGTTAAATGGAACTTTTGTTGCCTTGATCCCAAAAAAACAAGGAGCTGATAAAATGGATCAGTTTTGGCCTATAAGCTTATGCAATTTGGCCTAAAAGATCATCTCTAAAGTCTTGACCTCTATAATTTTATCTATTCTCCCCTCTCTGATATCTTGGCAACTAAATGGTTTTGTGTCGGGAAGACAAATTTTGGATTCTATAATTTTTGTCCATGAGAATGTGCATTCTCTGGTTATATCTAGAAAGGAAGGCCTCATCCTTAAACTGGATCTTTCTAAAGCCTATAATAGGGTGGATAAGGAGTTTCTTCTGAAAGTATTGAGTGTTTTTGGTTTTAACCAAAAGAGTACTGATGTTATCTTTTAGCTTGTATCTTCAGATACCTTCTCTATTTTGGTCAACGGATCTCCCACCCCTTTCTTCAAATCTACTAGAGGGTTGAGGTAGGGGGATCCCCTTTCTCCTGTCCTTTTCATTATTATGGAAAAAATTTTGGGTAGGTTTATGGAAAACCGTGTGAGGGATGGAGAAATTAAGGGATTATGTCCCTCTTCTGCTAATCAAGTGTGTTCTCACCAACAATTTGTTGATGATTTGGTTATTATGGGAGAGGCCTCGGTTAAAAATGCTACTTATATTAAGAAAGATTTAAACAAATATAGGAATGCCTCTGGACAAACTATTAACTGGGAAAAAATTCAGCGTTCCTCTTTAATGTCCCTGAGAAGAGGAAGATCATAATCTTGAGGATTCTGGGGTGTGATTTGGGGACCCTCCCTGGAACTTACCTTGGGCTGCCTCTCTGCTTAGAACCCCCTAACACTTTCTGGAGCTCTCTTGTGGATAGATGTCACAATAAACTTACAAGATGGAAAGGACTTATGTTGAGCCAAGCTAGAAAGATTCAGGTTCTCAGAGCTACCCTTCAAGATCTTGCTCTAAATGCTTTAAGCATCTTCAAAATTCCTAAGAAGTTTGGGGATGCTATTGAAAAAATTCAAATAAATTTCTTATGGACTGGTACAAAAAAAAGAAGAGGATTACTCTCTTAGCTTGGGAAAAAGTTTTTAGACCTATTATTAAAGGGGAACTTCACCTCCAAAGAATCAGAAATATCAACAATCATCTCTTGGCCAAATTAATCTGGAGATACTACAATTCCAGGGGAGAATGGACCCTAATTTGGGACAATAAGTACAATAAGGACCACCCTAACTTTATTTCTTTTCTTGATGATGACAAGATATCTGGTAGATCTTTTATATGGAGGAATGCAATGAAAAACAGGGATATCATTAGAAAAGGAACAAGATGGAAAGTTGGAAATGGAAGGAATGTTCTCTTCTGGGAAGATGAGTGGATTTTACAGGCCCCCCTTAAGGACTATCCTAGATGGTAGAACTTTGAAAAACTTTGTAAGGATATATTTGGAAGGAAAGCGGAAGATTATTAGGAAGGAGACCACTCGAAAGATTTGATTGTTATTGATATTTTGATGGGATAGCTTAACCAAATTCTGGAAACTACTACCCTGATTGAGGAGGAGGATAGGATTATCTGGAAGTATACCTCAAGTGGTATTTTTTCAACCTCTTCTATGTATAATAAGGAGTTTAAATATCTGATTGAGCCTTTTTGGGCTAAGGCCTGGATAAAGGATCTTACTCCTAAGATCAATGTTTTTTTCTAGATCCTTCTGCAAAATAAAGTCCTAACTATTGACAAACTTATGAGAAGAGGGATGACTATTATGAATAGACGCTACCTTTGCAAGTAGAATGCTAAGAATGTTGATCATATGATTATTCGTTGTCCTTTTGTTAAGGTGATCTGGGATAATTTTAGTTGCATTTTTAATAGTGAATGGGTTTTCCCTAAAAATTTGAAAGTTCTTTTTAATTCTTGGATTCATCATTCAAATAATGATACTGTTTGTCAAGTTTGGAAATTTTCCCTTCCCTATATTTGTTGGGGATTCTGGAGAGAAAGGAATGACAGAGTTTTTAGGAATAAAGAGACTTATGCCAAAGATGTTTTTTACAAGATAAAGAGAGTTATTATAGAAAATGCAGTTTTAAATGAGAGAATTATGGAACCAATCTTGGAGGAGGATATTGCCTTTCTTCAAAAATGGAAGATAAAAGGGAATTTTAGGAAGCAGGATAAAAAAATAACCAGAGCCAATGCTAGGTGGGATTTCCCACCTAGGGGGTGGATGAAAGTCAACCTTTATGGGGCCTCAAAAGGCAACCCAGGGGTGGCAGGATGTGGGATTTTCATTAGGGATGAGAACCGGGTTTGTAAGGGTATCAAAGCTGTCCCTATTGGATTTCAGACCTACCATCTTGCTAAGGCCACTGCTGCCCTTCATGCTCTCATCATGGCTAGGGAAAAAGGATGCATGAGAGTTTAGATTGAAGGTGACTCTCTCAACATTATTAAATTCTTGAATTCACTCACCCCTGCTTCGTGGTCCATTTACAATATTATGCAAAAGGCTAAAGCCTTAATCCATTCTTTTGATAATTGTATGGTGACACATAACTATTGGGAAACCAATGGCGTGGCTGATTGGGCTACCAACATGGCTTGTAAAATGGAGGCGGTGACTCAATGGGGAGGTGATGTTGACACGCCAACTCAAGTATAGTTAATGATGAATAATGACCATTTGCGAAGCAATCAAAAATAGATCATAAATGGTAAGTTTTAATTGTTGGGTATGGCAGAAGTGACTTGTCATCATTACCAGCTAAGGAGAGCGTACTTAGTGGTAATTATTAGATCAAAGAAACATGTTTTATAGGTGCATTTTTTTTTTACGAAAGAGAGGCGGGATATTTCAAATAGTATTTGCAAAGTCATCGATAGAGAAAATAATCTGAACCAGAGAGTAGATATGGGTGGTAACAAGAAGCGTGTGGAACTTGCAAATTGTGATGAATGGCATGAAAGGGAAGATGTGTGGAAACTTTTGGTGGAGGGAGGTCTGGTGATTTTTTTGGAGAGGCTCCATGGGCGCAACTCTACTATTACTAGAATTTTCTTGAAGACCTGGAAAAATGGGAAGGTCATGGTCAGCAACCAGTATATGGAAGTCACCGTGGAGGTTATAGCGGAGATGACTGGTATGGGGATGAAAGGGCTTAAAATTTATAGAGATGGGCTTATCTCAGACAAGGTGTGGGAGAATTTTCCTGAGAAAGATAAGGAAAGAGCTCAGTTGGTGAAGGTAGGCACCTTGTATCATCATCCTATGCATATTTGCATACCTTGGCGATATGTTTTGTTTGTGCTCATCAGCTACATCACTCTAGATGGTAGATTCACTAGGGCCTATGGCCACCATTTCATGCTCCTTAACCACTTCAAACACAAAATAAAGGTTAGTCTACTTTTCTACCTGCTCAACTCACTTGATTTTACCATTACTAGCTGGCAAATGACACCGAAGGAGGATCATGCCTCTCACCAGGGGCTTATGGTGTTAATTTATGAAGTTCTTAAGTCCAAGAAGGTGGAGAGACCTTTGGTTAAAAGGACATAGAAAGATGAGGAAGATACAGAGGGAGATGAGGAGGAAAGTATGTATGAAGAAGATACAGAGGATGAGGGAGAGGAGAAAAAAGGGTATAAAACCCCTAAGAAGGGAATAATAAAGGGGTCTTCTTCCTCGAAAAACCTGAAAAAAAACCCACAACAAGATAACGAATACTGAAAAGGATATAGAGGATGAGAGATCTGAGGACAGCAACAGAAAAATGAAAAAGGGTAAAATAAACCCTAAGGGTAAGAAGATGACTCCGGTGGAGGAGACAGAGACTGAAAAAGAGACTGAGGATGATGATAAGGGGACTAAACCCAAATCTGGTGGTAAGAAAAGAAGGAGGGAAGATCCCAAAACCCGCAAAGGGAAAAATCTCGGCAAGCAGAAAATCATGCTTTCCTCAGATGAGGAGGAAGACAAGGAGAAGGATGATGGTGGTAAAGATGATACGAACCCACTAAGAGCATGAAGAATAAAGAACAAAAGGAGGAATTAATGGTGAAGGAGGATTTTGGGAAGGTCCTGAAAGTTAAAAACATTGGGAAGGAGAATACCCATGAAAATGACGACACAGGTAATACTTCTAAACCTAAGAATTTAGACCATGGTAAAGTGTGCATTACTAATTTTGCTAGTCTAATTAGCAAAATGTTAGGAGATAATGTTGACCTGAAGAATCAAATTGAGCGTATGAGGGGGGAAATTAATATTTTAAAATGTGTTGGTATTGGGGAGAAATCTATGGCTGAGTGTCAAGGGGAAATGAAAGAAGTTGTTGGAAATTTGGAAGCACAGGTTGATTTGGTGAACAGAGTCACCAATCTGGAAAAGAAGTTCAAAGATTTTGAGGATAGAGCTGCTGAAGATAGCAGTGTAAAGAAGATAAAGAATTTGAAATCCAAGGTGGACAAGGTGGAGGACACGGTTCGTAAGATTGGGGATCAATATTTAAAGAGTCTAAAATCTTATACAGGGAAGGCCAAGAGCTTAATGGAGAAGTTGGAGTAGGATAGTGGTGATAAGGATAGCCATACTGTCAAGGAGTTGGCTGGTCCGGGAACCCGCACTAGGGCTAGCACCAAAAAGGTGAGCCCAAGGGAAGAAAAAGAGAAGGACAAAGGTGACCTCAAAAATACTATCAATCAGATAGAGGTTATGGTGATTTAGGCCCAGGATATGGTTGGTGGCATGTAGTTGTCTCTTCCTAGGCCCTTTCCTTTTTTGTGCTATCCCTATTTCTTTTGTTTATCTTTAGGACTGTTTCTAGCTAGTCTGTCTGCTAGATTTTTTTGTTGGTTGTCCTTTCTTGGTGCCTTGGTATAGTTGTTGTTGTACTTTCTCTGAATATTTTTTTAACTCTATTTAAAGGTTTTGGGTCCTTGTAAAACCTATTTTTACTTAATCATAACCCTAAGACTAAACCAAATGAATCCCTAACTAGAAACATAATTAATTAATAAACAAATTAAAACCTAAATGTAACCATTGCATAATATTAACACTAAGAGAAATCCCCATAAGAAGGATGACCCCCATAAGCAGGATATAGTTAGGAATATGATTAGGGATAATAGGCCTGATATCTTATTGATTCAAGAAACTAAGATGCTCAAGGAGAAAGTCGAAAACCTCAGATTTTTTAAGAAGGGAATCATTTGTGGGGGTGACTCTAATGGTGCTTCGGGGGGCATTGCTACAATATGGAATGAAGAAATAATAAAAGGTGACATAATTTATCAAGTTGATAATGTGGCTTGTATCAGGTTTAGGCAGCTTCAGGATAATACATCTTGGGTTTTAACCAATATTTATGCTCCCAACACTAAAAAAGGGAGAGAAGTCTTTTGGTAGAATCTTTCATCCTTGAGAAGTTCTTTTTCCAATGATGAGTGGATTGTTATGGGGGATTTTAACACTCCTTTGAGAGAAAAGGAGAAATATGGAGGCATTCAATCTAATCTGGACAGCAGGATGGACCTTATGAACTTTGTTGATAATAATTATCTGCATGATATTGATCTACAGGGCATTGACTTTACTTGGAGCAATAGACAAATCGGCAAGGATCTCATACAAGTTAGGTTGGATAGGGCTCTTGTTTCCAATGGTTGGTTTAACCAGTACTACGGTTCTTTATCGGCTCATATTAGGGTAGGATCGGATCATAATCCGATTTCCTTTCTCACTGATCCTATTGTTAAAAAAAGAAATGCTCCTTTCAAATTTGAGAAAATTTGTACACTTCATCCTCAATTGGAACAAAGGATCGAGGAAAGGTGGAATATTTGTATTAAGGGGACTGCTATGTTCATTCTTGCTAAAAAACTTAAAAATGTTAAAGATAATATCAAAGATTGGAATAAGGAAACTTTTGGTAACATTTTTTCTTCAAAAGCTAGTATCAGTTTAGAGATTAAGGAAATCCAGGAAAGTATTCAAAAAGATGGATATGAGTTTGTCTCTAGAGATCAGCAGAATGGGAAGCTGGTTGAGATGCACAACATTATAGCTAAAGAAGAAGCCTTTTGGAGGCAAAGATCGAGAAAGATTTTTCTGAAGGAGGGGGATAGAAATACAAAGTATTTATTTATGACTACCCAAAAATATAGAATGAATAATCGGATCTCTAAGCTCAACATTAATGGCACTACATCTAGTGATGAGGAGGCTATCAGAGTCGAGGCTAAAGAATTTTTCTTCAACTTATTACAAAAAGACAGTGAGCTTGATAAGAATGAACAAAGGGAGTTCCTCAGGTGTATTCCTAGGATCTTGGATGAAAATCAAAATAGAAGGCTCACTGCTATCCCTTCTAACTCTGAGATTAAAAAGGCTATCTTCTCTTTTGAAGGTGAAAAATCCCCGGGACCTGATGGCTTCCCTATGTTCTTTTTCCAATCTTTCTGGGGTATCATTGAAAAAGATGTAACCAATGCAGTTAAGGAATGTTTTGGGTCCAAAAAAATTCTTAAGGAGCTTAATGGTACCTTTATAGCCCTTGTTCCTAAAAAGGAGGGTGCTGATAAGATGGACCAGTTCAGACCTATCAGTCTGTTCAATTTAGTTTATAAGATTATCTCTAAATTTTTAACTACTAGGATTTTGGAGATCCTTCCCTATCTTATATCTTGGCAACAAAATGGTTTTGTGCCTAGAAGAAAAATCCTTGATTCCATTATCACTATCCATGAAAATGTTCACTCTCTTATAATGGCTAGAAAGGAGGGACTTATTCTGAAGCTGGATATGTCTAAAGCTTATGACTAGGTGGATTGGGAGTTTCTGCTGCAAGTTTTGGAGGCCTTTGGGTTTAAAAAAAAATGCACTGACCTCATTTTTCAACTTATCTCCTCGGCCACTTTTTATGTCTTGGTTAACGGATCTCCAACCTCGTTCTTTAAATCTTCTCGGGGCTTAAGACAAGGAGACCCCCTGTCTCCTATCCTTTTTGTTCTCATGGCAGAATGCCTTGGCAGGTATATGGAGTTTCAGGTAAGGAATGGAGATATCAAAGGGCTTAACCCTTCATCAGATAATCAGGTTTGCTCTCACCAGCAGTTTGTTGATGATTCAGTGATCATGGGGGAAGCTACGGTTAAAAATGCTAGCAGTATAAAGAAAGCTCTAAACAACTATGGGAAAGCTTCTGGTCAGATAGTTAATTGGGGGAAGAGTTCGGTGTTTCTTTTCAATGTTCCTGATAAAAGAAAAATGAGAATTTTAAGGATTTTAGGCTGTGATCAGGGGATTATGCCAGGAATTTATCTGGGCCTCCCTCTTTGTTTGGAGCCTCCTGAAACCTTCTGGAGTGCCCTTGTGGACAAATTTCATAGAAAATTAGCTGGATGGAAAGGGATGCTTCTTAGTTAAGCTGGAAAAATTCAGATTCTCAGAGCTACTCTTCAAGGCCTCCCCCTTTACACTCTGAGCATATTTAAAATTCCTAGAAAGTATAGTGAAGCTATTGAAAAAATTCAAAAATAGTTCTTATCGACAGGAATGGAGAAGAAGAAAAGGATAGCTTTAATTACCTAGGACAAAGTTTGTTGTCCGATCAAGAAAGGAGGCCTTGGATTAAGAAGAATAAAGAATCTGAATGAGAATCTCCTCACCAAACTCATTTGGAGATACGACAATTCTATAGGTGAATGGACTTTGATATGGGATAAAAATTACAATAAGGAAAGGCCCAATTTTGAAGTGTTCTTAAATAAGGACAATGAAGGGATTGGTTCCTTTATTTGGAAAAATGTTATGAA
>MU223590.1:2101920-2118388 GCA_018584345.1 Thuja plicata
GGAGTATAGTATGTATGATGATAACACTGAAAGTGAAGAGGAGGCTAGAGGTTTTGTTACACCTAAAAATAATAAAAAGGGTACTTCTAAAAAGAAGAAGAAATCTAGCACTGAAGGGTCAGAGACTAAGAAGGATAGTGATGAGGATTGTGAGGAGGGAAGCAGAAAGAAAAACAGGTAAAAAGATAATGAAGAAGAAAACCCAGATTGGGGATTCGGAGATGGATACTGAAACTAAAGTAATTAGAAAGAAGAAAAATAAAAATAAAACCCAGATTGGGGATTCTGAAACTGAGACTGACAATGAGGCTGTCAAAAAGGAGGGCAAAAAATGGAAAAGAGTTGAGGGCAAGGGTATTATTACTCGTAGAAATAACAATTCCAGCAAGAAAAGAATTATTCTCACCTCGAATGAGGAAGATTTAAACCCTGAGTATAAGCGGGAGACTAAGGAAAAAGATGATAAAGATAATGAAAAAGATGAAACTTTTAACAATACCAATGATTTGAAGATTGATACCCAGCAGGGGGATGGTAATTTGGATCAGAATACCAAGAATGCTGATGATTCTGGGATCAATTACTATCAGGACAATTTGGAAATAGGGGACCATAAAAGAAATGATAACAAAGGTATTATCGAGGGTTTCTCTGGGCTGGTTAATAACATGTTTAATGACTAGATTAGTTTGAAAAACCAAGTTGATAAAATATAGGTGGATATTAATATTCTCAACAGAATGGGGATTGGGGAAAAACCTGTGGCTGATTGTTTGAAGGAAATGAAAGAAGCTGTTGGTAACTCTGAAGCTCAGGCTGAGTATGTTAATAAGGTGGGTACCATGGAGAGACAAATTAAATAAATTAAAGACAGAGTGGAAAAGGATAACAGTGTGGAACAACTTAAGATTCTGAAGAATAAAGTGAAAAGACCGGAGGCTTCGGTTAAAAAAATAGGGTAACAATGCCTTATCAGCCTCAAAGCGTACTGTGGTCATGCACAAATTCTAATGGATAAACTGGACAGGGTTAACAAGGATAAGGATAGAAAGATTGTGGAGACTATGGGCCTGGGATCGCGCACTAGGGCTAATTCCAATAAAAAGAGTCCAAAGGAGGATAAAGATACGGAGGAGCTCAAGACCTCGGTCAATAATATGTAGATTATGGTCCTCGAAGCTGAGGAACTAGTGAAGGAAATGTAGCTAGTTCTTCTGCTGTCCCAGTTGGGTTCTTTTTGCTGTCCCTGTTGTTTTTCTGCTGCATCTTTGGAACTTTTTTGTTCGGGTTGTTGCTTTTCTGTTCCTTTCTTCTCTGGTACTATGGCACAACTATTTTTTATTTTTATTGTATATCTCTCTTTATACTCTAGGTTTCAGGTCCTTGTAAAACCTGTTGAACACTTTTTTTTGTAAAGGTTTTGGGTCCTTGTAAAACCTGTTTTTACTTAATCAGAACACTAAGAGAAAGCTTGAATTGAATTATAAGCAATATAAAATCCTATCCCTTATTAAATGCTAACACAAATTAAACCATATCGGTAAACTGAACAAAATACTGAACGAGATTGAACCCTAACCCCAACTCAAAACCTAATAAAATGTTATCCCTTCTTAAATGACAACCCTAAACCTAATTGAGCAATAAAATAAATTGAACCCTAACCCTACATAATGGAGATTGAATCCATACATTGAACCAAATGGAACCATAATACTAACAATAAACCAAATTGAACCCTTCAACTAGATCAAGTTTAACCTAAATATAATTATTATCAACTTTATGCCAATATTTTAAATAAAGAGTTATTCCCTTTAAAAGAAAAAATTCAAATTCAAATAAAGAACTAGAATTAGGGTTCAGTTAAGATTAGGTTTCATTTTAGGTTAGGATTAGGTGTTAAGGATCAATTATGATTGTTATTTAATTAAGGTTTATAATTAGTGTTAATTTATTCAATTAAGGTTAGGGTTTAATAAGGGTTACAAATATTGAAATGATGAAATTAATAATAATGGTAATCATTGCCCATTGTTTTTACTATTATAGTTTCTTCTTATTCTACAATTCTTTGCAATGTGTCCTAACCCATTACATGCATAACACTTATTGTTACTTATGTCAAAACCGTTGTTCACAACACTCCTTTATTCACTTGACCTATTACCATGTTTTTTGCATTTATATCATTGACCTAGAAAAGATGCACCATTTAGATTCATCTTATTTATAAACTGCATGGCCTTGTGGCCAAATTTATTGTGGATATAGAACTTACCACTTGTACTTTGAGCATTAGGATGTCTTGACTTAGTCCTCTTGGTTCTAATCTTTTGATTTTCATATTTAGGCTTTCTTTGACCAGTTCTAGAGTTTTCTCCTTTCTGAAATCCAAGACCACTCTTATCTTTGATACTCCTCTTTCAAGAAATGAATAAATTATTTTTTTTCTAAACATGAACGTATCCTTGTAGTCATTAGCAATCACAAGTTATTCTCTTAGTTCTTCCTCAATATCCTTGGACTCTTGTAGGTTAGAAAAAAGTCTATTACACTCATCAGATATTTTCTTTAAGGACTAACTTAGATTCTCTTCATTCTTCTTGATGTCCTCAATCTCCTTAGATATCTTCATCACTATAGATTTGATCTTATGCTTCGTGACTGCATTCTCTTTCTTAAGTTTCTCACATTCTTTAGTTTTATCCTTTAAGTCCTAGCTTAACTTCTCATCATTTGAGCTCTCACAATCATTTTTCTTTAAAAGTTTATAAATTTCCCTCCTCTTCATCTTGGCTCTCTTCAACTATGCTTACAATGACTTAATTAAAATTTCAACTTATCTGAGATTCTCCTGTAACTCCCAAACTTTAGCTTTAGAATGATCAAGATCATCCAATACAACTATGAGTTTTTCTTGCAAACATGAATCCATTCTTCCTTCCTGGATCACCCTCGATTTTTTAGGCTTCCTCAAAGAGATATAGCTCTGATACAAATATTTAGAATGATGGGACACTGAGAGGGGGGGTGAATCCATGTTCTCCAAATTTAACTTTAATATTCAGATCCACAAACCACTTATCGTGCAACAAAAAATAGCATGCAAGAACATAAAGCAAAGAATCATAACACCATAGCACAAGGTTTTTTGTATGGAAATCATGTTAGGGAACAAATCATAGTGGGCTTGAGACCCACAAGATAATACTCTACAGAAATATTGTCTTACAATGAAAGGGAAATGCACATGCATTCAAGCTCACTTCCTAGAGCTCACTACTCAAATACAAAAGAGCTACAACCCTATGGAAGGCTCACAACCTAACAAGATCACTACAATGATCATAATAATTTTTAATATAATAAAATAATACCTACTAATGCTTGGTTACAATCAGCATAACCACATAACTCTAGTCTAATTTACTTTATCTTTGGCTACTCTTTATCACTATTCTTCGTTGGTTAGAAGCTTAGATACCCATTCTCTGCATAAGATCTTTCACATAACCAACCTTTTCAGAATTCTCTCATGTCTCTATATATTTCATACCCCAAAAAAACCAATCTTATAGGTATAAAATCAAATAAACTGATCACACCATGTTAGCTCAAGGACTCCTAGGAAAAAGTGTATTGTGTTTGACCATGTCAGCCAAATCCAAAAAGAAATATCGATTCAGATCAAAACAAATGTGCACACACATGTATGCATGTTGGATCCACCACCTTAAAAAAAAATTAATCACCAAATTTTTTTCCAAGTCTACAAAAAGAAATTACCATGCAAGTTGGCTACATTGACTAGAAAACTCAATACCGGTACACTAAACCTTCAAACTTCCACACCAAGAAACATCGAGCCTCCAAATTCTAAATTCTTTTATATACCATGAACACAACTATTATGATTTAGGTTCACCAAGTGAATCCCCTATGGATTTCTCAGAGCTCTAGTTAGGTCAATTAATGCTTTAAAATCAATTAGTTGAGTGGTAGTTCCTTGTTTTTTATTACCTCCAAGATGGTACTTTTCCTAAATATTCTACAAGAAACACTAGAGCTAAAAAAACAAAAACTCTCTAATAGATATATCATTCTTTCTAATGTACTTTATAGCCAAGGTTATAATGGTATTCTCCTTCGATGTCTTAACAAAATTGAGATCCTTCTAGCCCTTGAAGAAGCTCACTTAAGATTTTACGAGGGGCATTTTGGTGGAAAATCCTTAGTTAACAAGTTACTTCAGATGATATATTATTGGAAAACTATGGAACAAGATTCTTTCACATTTGTGAAGTGATTTCATTAATGTCAGCAACACAATAATTTAATCCATGTTGCTACCCATGAACTCTTATCCTAGGTTGCTTCATGACCCTTTAACTAATGGCGTTCGAACCTTATTTGAAAAATATCTTGTCCCTATTCACAAGGAATATATTCATAATTACTACTAAAAACTACTTTATTGAATGGGTTGAAGCTTTTCCTCTTTGTTCTACTACTACTGATGTTATTTGCAGCTTCATCCAAGATAACATTAATTTTTTATTTGGTATAACTTCAACATTGATTTTTGACAATTGTACTTCTTTCAAGAATAAGTATGTGAAGAAATTTATTGAGAAATATCACATTGATCATCACTTTTCTACTCCTTATTACCCTTAAATATAATGAAAAAGATAATCTTCTAATAATACAATTGAGCAAATTCTTCATAAAATTATTTATAAACATAGAAAAGATTGGCACACTCAAAAAACCTATGCTTTATGGGCCAATAAAATTGTATGCTAGAAATTAGGAAAATCATATTGAAATACATGAAATCAAAATAGATTGCTACAAAGATGTCACATAGTCCTCTATCTCCAAGGATCCATTTGGTCATTATGTTGGCTCTCAGATGCGCTTATGACCATTAGGATGAAAACTTAAAGAGTGAGATATGCATGATTGTGATGAAAATGCAACTATGATATCATGACAATTTAAATCTAATATGCATGATTAAGGATGAAGATCTACAATTATGAAAGCTGCAAATTATTCTAATATGAAGCTATTATTTTGAAATTGAAGTTATTATGCTAAAATTATTGTGCAAATTAAGATCTATATGAAAATTAGCTAAATGTGTGTAGGGGTCCATTTGCACTAAAATAGCAGCCTATTTATAGATTTCTTGAGGCCTAAGTATAGGTGGTAGAGATTGACAGTTCAAATTTGTGCTGGAGAAATGGGAAGTTGTGATGGAAAAGGGAGGAGAAAACAATTTTAATGTTCCCTCCTTAACCCCAATAGGCCAAGTAGAGGTTCCATGGAGAACCTTGACATACATGTAGCCAATGTTTTTGTTGATGATAAATCAACATTTTGGATTTAAGATGCTCAATAATTAACCACATGTTGAGGTGGTGGTTGAGTTGGAAAGAGGATGAGGTGGAGAGATAACATGGAGAGATCAGGTGGAGAGATGAGATGTAAAATGGATTTACAATGGGAATAGAGTAGATGAACTATATAACTAAATTAATGAATTTATTTATTTAGTAGAAGAATTAAGATTTAATTAATTTAATAACTTGTATTAATTAATATTTCTCTAGGACATTTTTATGTGTATACATTTTTCCCCTCTTTGAATCAATGTGTGCTTGATATGTTGGTTCAAAGAAAATTTGATTGTTGCCACCACGTTGATGCAGTGGTTCAAAGATAATTTGATTGATGCCTAGAACATTGAATATTTTTATATCGCGTGCATGCCCCGTCGGGAGATGAATCGAGGAATTTTTTTTGTTTTTTTATCATTCTTGGATGTTTTTGCAATTTTTAGAACTTTTTGGAATATTTTGAATTTTTAACAAATTTTTTAATTTTAAAAAAATTCATCGATTGAAAATGATGGAATACCCTAGTTATGATGAAGTTGATGTCGAAGGTGAAAAACAATTCAATGCCACTTAATTACCATGGGTAAAAAGGGTATATAAGGGGTAAAAAGGGTCATTTTCACCTCATTTGCACACATCTCACTTAGAAAATTTGCAAGAGCTTAGAACCTTTCGATTAGAGAAAGATGGTGGTTCCCCATGCCACACATAGATTCTAGCGAGTTCGATGACACAAGCGGCCCCAAGAGCATGGTCCTCTGATATGTACCCCATAAACCTCATTTGTCCATTATAATTTTCATTTTTTCACACATATTTTTGTAGTTTTAGAAATTATTTCACATTTTAGCACATGCGATATGTATTTTAGTGCAACTTTTTAATTTTTAGCGCATTTGCTTCATAGATTAGTGCATTTTTTTTAGATGGATTTAATGGAATTGATTTTTTTTAGTGCAATTGTTATGTATACTAGCGCATATGTTAGATTAGAGCATAGGTATGATTTTTTAGCGCATTTGTTGAACGAATTAGTGCATATGAATTTTAAGCACAATGATAGATTAAGTAGTGCATATGGTGAGTACAGTAGAGCATCTATTTTTTAGTGCATATGCTTCATATAATAGCACATTTTTTTAGATGGTTTTAGTACAATTGATGTTTTTTTAGCGCAATTGTTATGTACACTAGTGCATATGTTATATTAGAGCATAGGTATGATTTTTTAGAGCATCTGTTGAACAACTTAGTGCATATGAATTTTTAGCACAATGATTGGTTAAATAGTGCATATGGTGAATACAATAGCGCATCTATTTTTTAGCGCAACTAAAAATTTTAATAGGACATCTGTGGAGCAAAGTAGTGCATTTATTTTAGGGACTTAACTTTTTCTCCTTTTTTATATCTAGTCAATAGTTTTTGATGATTGATCTAATTGTTTTGATAGATGATTTGATGTGTTCCCTCAAGATAGGTGAGAGTCACTAATAAGCTCTCAACGAGATTAATTTAAATCTCAAATGAGTTGATGAGATAGATTGATAGATGTGATAGACAGGATGCTTAATTGATTTGTTGATGTATTGATTGATAGATTTGATTGGTTAATGATTGATAGATATAGTGTCAAATTTTTCATTCTTTTTTATTATAAGATCATTTTGATGTCTTGATGACTCAAGATCATTACCCCAAGACATTGAAATTGGTTCCCCAATTAGTGCAGGAAGATCGTGATATCATTGGCACATGTGGATTAGAGGCCCTCCTAGATATGCCTAGTGTAGGGTTAATAGGGTCCTTTTGACTGCATTAGCTAAGAGGTAAAATAGTGACTACAACACCTTTCACTTGTCCACTAGTGAGATGACAATGACACCAAAGGATGTATATTGCATTCAGAAGATCCCAGTGATGGGAGAGTTGGTGATGTACAATGTTGAGGAGCAGGGAAGTATTGATGCCCTAAGACAAATATTTGATGATGATACGATCAATGGATATTTTTGGATGATATCAGATTTGGGTACTATTTAAGTTGTTGATATTCATGTTTTGTCACTGATGTAAACATATGTTTCTGTGGAGAGAATAGAATGGTTATGATAACTGACAAAAGTGTACGGACACTGTACGAATGAATCAAAATAATCGAAGATAAGGATATGAATAAGGATGTGTAATGACCTTATTCCTAAGGATGCTTGGCTTAATATTGTATAATGGTGATGTTACAGATGTTTTAGTGAAGTCTGGTTTCTGGACTGTGACAGTGATGCTTGACAGAGTTGGTCTATGTGTTTTGGGTATATCTTACAGGATAAGATGTTTTAGGGTATGCAATATTAAGGGATGATAGAGGAAACATTGAGGAATGTTGGGTATTGATCGATAGTCGTGAAAATGTTGGTGATGCTAGTTGTGGCATGTATTCTGGAGGAGACCTATTTGGTAGCTGACTTCGTAGATGTAGCGTGTATTATGGTTTGTGAGCATGGATTGAGGATCTTGGAGTATATCCAATGTATTGTAATTGATATTTACTTATTTTAGGTACCATGTGTATCTTAGCAAGGGGTTAAATAATTATTTGTACATTGGAAAAGCTTAATTGGCCGACCTAATCAATTATTGTAATAGGGTATATATGTGAGATCTTTTCTTTTGTAAAGATGTATGTATGGTGAGAAGGTAATTGTGAAGACATAGAAAGTTGTGAGGCTTGTTTGGCTATTGGATGTAGAAAAAAGTTTGTGATTGTAGTACTTCATTGGAGCTGACCAAGCAAAGACAGTTGCTATCAGATAGTTCACTGGATTGTATGTTTCTCTATATACACTTGTTTGGATTGTTAATCCTTGAGGGTGGTCTTAACCTTCTTTGGGAAGTGTGCCTAGGAAGTGAGCCTATTTTTACTCTTGACTCCTAATAGGGGTTCTCCTTTAACATGGAATATGTACTGTAATGTTATAATAAGCTCTTAACAGGGCTAAATCTTTTAACAGGGATACTATACTCTCAGTACATCATTTGTGGGTGCTAATTCCCACCAGGGTTTACCTTTAATAGGGTTTCCTCGAGAATAAGTATTGTGTTATAGTGTTGGCATTTAGTGTGCTATCATTTTCATTGAATTTTTGCTTTATAAAGTTTAAAGTTTAATATTTTCTATCGCCACTGATTCACCCCCCTCTCAGTTGTGCTTGTGGACTATTATTCCTAACAAATATGATTTACCCTAACAAGATATGGTGGATAGATATAAGTCACTTCCCTCTATTATTTCCAAATTGATTGGAGGCTTCATGTGCCCAGATATGAGATCACATGTTTTATCATTTGTGTGGGGGTGTATTCTAGAGAGCATACTTGTTGATTTTCATCAATTAGTGTATTATGGATTTGTGAGTCTTTCAACTAGAGTGATGTTATAGATCTAGACCTAGGAGAACATTCCAGTTACATGCTCTTTGGTAAACCAAGAGAAACCAACAAGGAGGCCATACATTCATCAATTTGCAAGTTTGGTTGTCCAGCGCAAGATAGGCAAGCTAGAGTACTAGCATTGGGTCTTGGATGACCTAGATACTATGAATCTGAGGTCATATTTAGATTTTGAGGCTTAGCTGGAGGATGTGCTTCAGATGTCATTTTTATTTAATTCTCAATATTTGATTGGTATCACCCCTACATCATTGAGAGATTTATTCTTTCTAGAGTGTACAAAAAGTATGACACGACCCATGGGATTTTGTAGGGGACAACCTTGTATGCACAGACATACAAGGAGAGATTATAATAGGGTAATTTAATATCATATGATACAACATGTATCGATTATGCTACACTTGAATCTCAGGAGTAGGACCCAATGGTTCATTGTCTTAAAGGAGGGATGACCCCTCAATATTTAATGTTTGTGGTAGAGCATCCATTTCCTTGATTGACATCTCTTGATGAGCCCATGCTCAATTTTGATGAGGAGTATGAGCCATAGTAGAGGAGACATAGAAGAGGGCAAGGGGGATAGAAGGTTATTATGGAGGAGATGATGGCAGAGGTGATGGTGGGGGAGGAGGAGGTGATGAGGGTGCAGATGGAGGAGGAGGTGGTGGTCCTAGGACTGTAGAACATAGGTTAGATCTATAAGGGCCTCCAAGATGGATTGTTCAATAGAGGTCATCAACTATACCCCCACCCCAAGCTCCATGATAGGGTATAGGTTCATAGGGTTCCCCCTCACTAGCTATAGGTTTACAGGTGGCCCCTGCTTAGCAACAGCCAACCTTGAGGGTATGGATCATAGTGCCATCTCACCAACATCAAGCACATATCACAACTTTATAGTCTATCATACAGATATTAAAGGGTAAGCTTACAAATTTACAGACATAGGTTGGGTAGTTATATGCATAGATAACTTAGGCATAGGCACATCTTACTGAAGCCCAGACTCATATTACTATGCTCACTCCTGAGCATGATACAATTATTGAGAGGTTAGATGAGTTGAGGACATCGATCACGTTGGAGATTTGATTATGTTCAGTTAATTGATTGTATGTTTGTCATTGATGACAACATATAATACACAGCAGTAATTCTGTATAAACTTATCATAATGCTGACATGAAGACTTACATGGTTAGATACAAGTTGTTGAAATTTTTATTATGTTATGTTCATACACGCAGATCCAGATATGATGTTTTAGTCAAGTTGCATAATTCTGTTATTGGCAGTTACAGTTCTGGAAGTGTATCTATACAGAGCTGATGTATTTGATGTGTTTCTATTTAGTTTATACTTGTGTGGTTGTAATTATGCTTGCGTGCTTAGTAGAGCTGACAAGGACATTATGAAGAGGTGTCTTATAGGTCCCATGATCTCATACTTTGATAAAGATACTTATAGCAAGTCAATTATGATACGCTAAGTGTGAATGATACGAAAAGAGAAGAAAGATGTACAGGGTAGATTATCAGAGTTGGTTCATTCATCAAGAGTCTATGTGAAGAAGAATTGAAAGATTGTAATACACTGGAACTGATCAAGACAGCAAGTCTACTCTACAATTCATCATCAGTTATAGTGCATATCTATTATATAGAAGGTTGTAGCCCTCACCATTAAGCAGTGAGCTTTTGGACAGTGAGTCCACCACCCCTAATGGGGTTATTTGTAAAAGACTCCTAACAAGGTCCAACCCTTAACCAGGTCACTATACTTATTGCATTGTAAAGTAAAAATCCTAATAGGGTTGAAATATCTTCTAACAGGGATTACTATAAGAAAGCATAGTTCATTGTGGGTACTAATTCCCACCAGGGTTTTTATCATTTGGTTTCCCCATAATCAAATTGGGTGTTGTGTACTGTGTTATCTGATTAATCATTTACCTTGTTGTATTCTGAAGTTAAAGAGAAAAAGAACTAAAGTTATTGATAACTGATTCACCCCCCCCCTCTTAGTTATCCTTTGGGACTATTCTAACAATTGGTATCAGAGCCAAGTGCCTTGGAGAAGAAGCCTAATAGATTAAGGTAGATCAGATGTCTTACTATAGAAAAGAAAGCCCTAAGTTTGATGGAGAAAATTATCTGGATTAAAAAAACAAAATGATAACACATCTACAGTGTGTTGGCTTTGAGATATTTTAGATTGCTACACAAGAAGTTGTAATTCCATCTCTAAAAGACCTTACAAAGGATGATGCTACTAATAGACAAAAGGATACATTTACCAAAAATATTATTGCTAAAGAAGCCCTAATCAGCACCTTGTAAGAGAGTGAATTTTCTGAGATCAAGAAAATTGACAGAGCATGTACCATATGGAAGTATTTAGAAGATATGTTTGAAGGAGATATTCAAGCAAAGAATGCACATAGGAAGACATGGAAAAATAAATACAATAGTCTTGAGATGTTACCTAAAGATAAAATTAGAGCTTACAATCAAACGATAAATGAAACAGTCTCTGGAATCAGAAACAATGGTGGAGAAATATCAAAACAAGACATAATGGACAAGTTGCTAACTACTTTAACATCAGACTATGAAAAAAAGATAAGTATTTTAGAGGAAACCATGCAATTCTCACAAGACTTCAAGAGAGAGACTTTGATCAGAAAAATCTCTGCATTTGAGATATCAAGATTGAATACTGAACCTAAAAGTGAAATAACTTTCAAAGCCTCAGTCCATGGTAAGAAATCCTTACACATCTCCAGTCATAATGAGAAAGAAGAAGTTGATGAAGAACTAGAATAAATCATTGCTATGATTGCTAAAAGAGAAAAGAAAGCAAAAGGAAAATATGAAGGACAGCTTCCATTCAAATGATTTTCATGTAACAAGATTGGTCACTTTAAATCTAAGTGTCCCACAAGAGTCAAGAAGTTCATATCTGATTACAAACCCAAATATAAGAAGGAATGCTATCATGCTGAAGAAGGTGTAACTGATGAAGATTCAAGAGAAGATGAAATTGGATTCATTGCCCTTAGAGACATGGAAAGGTTACTGAAGGAAATCGACATTGCAGATCAAAAGGAAGTACAAGAGTTAGCCTTAAATTCCAAAGCAAACATCAGAACTGATTGGATCATTGACAGTGGATGCTCCCATCACATGACAGGTGACAAAGAAAGATTTTTTCATTTAGACAAATACAAAGGTGGTATCATTAGATTTGGAGATAACACTCCTAAACCTATCATAGGCAGAGGTTCTATCACTTTGGATGGAAAGAACAAGACAAATGATGTTCTATATGTTGATGGATTACATCATAACTTGCTAAGTGTTGGACAGCTACTTGACAAAGGTTATCATCTGGAGTTCAAAGAAAACAAGTGCATCATTAACAACAAGGATGGAGACATGATTGCATCAGGCTCTAAAACAAAAGGTAATGTTTTTCAGCTCAATTCAGATGTTAGTTGTTTTGTTGCAAAGGTGGATGACAGTTGGTTATGGCACAAAAAACTATGTCATATCACTTTTGATAACATAGTAAAGATCAGTAATGTTAAGGCAGTTAGAGACCTACTAAGTATTGCAAGACCAGTTGACACAATATGCAGGGAATGTGTTATGGGTAAGCATGTAAGGAGTTCCTTCAAAAGCAAGCATAACTCAGTTGAAAACAAATTGGACTTAGTACACACAGACTTATGTTGTCCTACTCAAACAAGATCATATTACGGAGAAAGGTATTTCATTTTTTTTTTTGATGATTATTCTTGGCTGATGTGGGTTGTGTTCTTAAAGGAGAAGTTTGAAGCCTTTGAGAAGTTTAAAATATTCAAAGCTAAGGTTGAGAATGAATCTGGACTAAAATTGAAATGTCTGAGATCAGATAGAGGAGGAGAGTTCACCTCTGATTAGTTTTATGACTATTATGAAGAACATGGAATTAAAAGGAAGTTCAGTGCACCTAGAACCCCTCAGCAAAATGGGATAGTAGAAAGGAGGAATGGGATTATACTTGATACAATGTGCACTATGATGATTGAAGGAAAATTTGTGCACACCTATTGGAGAGATGCAGTGAATACATCAGTGTATATTGTCAATAGAACACAATTGAGACCAGGTGTGGATAAGACACCCTATGAACTTTGGTTTGGTAATGTACCTAGAGTAAAGTATTTCAGAATCTTTGGCAGAAAGTGGTACATCAAGAGAGATGATGGTGTTGGTAAGTTTGATGCTAGAAGTGATGAAGGTATTTTACTTGGTTACTCTACTAAAAGAAAAGCATATAGATGTTTCAATTTGAGATTAAAGAAGATAATTGAAAGCACGCATGTTAAGATAAATGAAAATTTTATTTTTCAAGAAAGGTACAATGAATATGCACCTATGATTGAAGATGAACCCAGACCTAGCAGAAAAGATACTATTATTGAAGAAATGTTTGATTGCATTGATGTCTCATGCAATGACCCTGAATCAAGCAGAGAAGAATCTCAGATTACTGAAGAAGAAGTCACACCTAAGGTTCCTAATTTCACATCCAGACACCACTCTAAATATGATATCATTGGAGATCAGAGCAGTAGTGTTTTGACCAGATCAAAAGAAAAATGTCTAGCAATAGATGAAGAGGTATGTTTACTTTAATAGATTGAACCCTTAAGGGTTGAAGATGCTTGTAATGATTCTGATTGGAAGAATGCAATGAAAGAAGAATTAGATTAGATAATTAAAAATGATAAAAAAATATGACTGGAACAAAGTGACAAAAATCTGATTGGAACAAAGTGGGTATTCAAAAAAAAGATGATGAAGATGGTACTGTAGTTAGAAACAAAGCAAGATTGGTATGTAAAGGATATGCGCAAAGATAAGGAATAGAATACACTGATACATTTGCCCCAATGAGTAAACTGGAAGCCATTAAATTGTTTTTGGCATATGCAACATTCAAAGACTTTAAAGTTTATCAAATGGATGTAAAATCAACTTTTCTAAATGGTGACTTGAATGAAGAAGTCTACATAGAACAACCTTAAGGATTTAATCTTTTAGATGAACTAGACATGGTATGCAGATTGAAGAAAGCACTTTATGGTCTTAAACAGGCCCCAAGAGCTTGGTATGAGAGACTTGATGGTTATCTTACCAAGATTGGATTCAAGAAAGGAGCAGCAGATTATAACCTATTCACAAGAGAGACACCTGATGGATTATTATTAGTTGCCATATTTGTTGATGATATTATCTTCAGAGGTAATGACAAGCTCAGTACAGCATTTGCAAAAGAAATGCAGAATAAATTACAAATGAGCATGATTGGTCCTATAAAATACTTTTTGGGGCTGAATGTAAAGCAAACAGATAAAGGTATATTCATTAATTAGTAAAAATATGTGAAATAAATACTAAAGACCTTCCAGATGGAAGAATGTAAGCCATTATGCACTCCCATGATAACAAGAAGCAAGCTTTCAAGAGATGATGATTCCATAGTAGTTGATAAGACATTGTATAAATCTATGATTGCTAAACTCATTTATCTAACTCAATCTAGACCTGACATATCTAATGCAGTTGGCATTGTTGGAATATTTGTAGCTAAACCCAAGCAGAATCACTTAATGGCATTCAAGAGGGTATTCAGATATCTAAAGGGAACTATAGACTATGGTTTATGGTATCCTAAATCAGAGAATATAAACTTCATGTGTATATAGATGCAGATTGGGAAAGATGTATTGATGATAGGAAAAGCACTTCAGGAGGAGTAGTATTTCTTGGAGACAAGTTGGTTTCTTGGATAAGAAAGAAGCAAAACTGTAATTCCCAGTCAACAATAGAAGCTAAATATGTTGCAGCAGCACTGAATTGTTCAACCATGGTTTGGATCAAGCAGATGGTTAAATACTTTGGCATTCAGGTTGATTATCCTATTGTTATTCACTATGATAATACTAGCACTATCAACATGTCTAAGAACCCTGTGATGCACGCAAAGACAAAACACATAGAGATCAAGTACCATTTTTTAAGAGAAAAGGCTGCAGACAAAGAAGTGAAATTGGACTATGTAAGCACCAAAGAACAGTTGGCAGATATTTTCACAAAGCCCTTATCAAAGGATACTTTTGAGTATCTCAGGGAAAAGTTGGGAGTAATTCCCTCTCCTCAGTCTGTTTAGAAGAAGCAACATGAACATCAGTCATTAAGTGACTGATGAATGGTTGACTACTCTACTTCTAGAGTAGTACTTGTGCCTAAAGATCTATGGTGCCCTTTTCCTTTGATGTCAAAGGGGGATTATGTTCTAAGGTGGAGCATATACTTAGGGGGAGTATTTACATGGACCAAAAACACAGTTAGAAGAACTGCAGCAGTATAGAGAAATCATTGATGAGGATATTGAGAAGATTGTAAAAGAAAGAGGACACCATGAATAGAGATGTTTTTTATATCATATGTTTCCATCAATGTCAAAGGGGGAGATTGTTGGAGATTTGATTCTTTTTAGTTGATTGATTGTATGTATTTCATTGATGACAACATATAATACACAGTAGTAATTATGTATGTACTTATCATAATGCTGACATGAAGACTTGCATGGTTAGATACATGTTGTTGACATGTTTATTATTTTATGCTCATACACGCAGATTTAGATATGATGTTTTAGTCAAGTTATGTAATTAAGTTATTGTCATTTACAGTTCTAGAAGTGTATCTATATAGAGCCGACGTATTTGACGTGTTTCTTGAGTTGCGCCTATCTTCAAGATATGCGAGAATATATTCATGGTTAGTTATGAGTTAACTACCTTTGGTTAAATGTGCCTATCATATTACATCAAGATCATGTTTTTTGAGTTGATTTGGTGAAGCCAGCTTAGTGATGCGTCATGTCTATTCAGTTTATACTTGCACAGTTGTAATTATGCTTGCATGCTTAGTAGAGCCGACAAGGAAGTTATGAAGAGTTGTCTTACAGGTCCCATGATATCATACTTTGAGAAAGATACTTATAGCAAGTCAATTATGATACGCTAAATGTGAATGATACAAAAAGAGAAGAAAGATGTACAAGGCAGATTATTAGAGTTGGTTCATTCATCAAGAGTCTATGTGAAGAAGAAGTGAAAGATTGTAATACACTGGAACTGATCAAGATAGCAGGTCTACTCTATAGTTCATCATTAGATATAGTGCATATCTATTATACAGAAGGTTGTAGCCTTCACCATTAAGCAGTGAGCTTTTGGACAGTGAGTCCACCACCCCTAACAGGGTTATTTGTTAAAGACTCCTAACAGGGTCCAACCCTTAACCAGGTCACTATACTTATTTCATTGTAAAGTACAACTCCTAATAGGGTTCAAATATCTTCTAATAGGGATTACTATAAGCAAGTATAGTTCATTATGGGTTCTAATTCCCACCGGGGTTTTTACCATTTGGTTTCCCCGTAATCAAATTGTGTGTTGTGTATTGTGTTATCTAATAAGTATTTACTTTGTTATATTCTAAAGTTAAAGAGAAAAACAACTAAAGTTATTAATAACTGATTCACCC